>PITA01009681.1:0-76109 GCA_004023965.1 Spilogale gracilis | reverse complement strand
AGGGAAGTGGGAGAAGCAGACTACAAAGCAGGGAGCCCCAGTTGGAACTTGATCCCAGGACCCAGAGGTTATGACCTGAGCTGAAGGCTGACGCTTAACTGACTGAGCCACCTAAGCACCTCAGCACTTACTTCTTTTCTCATGGCAAAGAAGAACTATTCAATAACTATGATTTTTAAACATAACACTTTGAAACATGCCAAAGCTATCATACTGTGTTATTACACAACTCAAGCCAGTTGAGTTTTACGCAGACAGTTATCAATTGTTCTTGACTTCCAGTACGAAGGTATTATTTAACAGCATAAATGAAAGTGGCTTTTTAAATCTGAAGTTTCGTAGAAAAACTTAGGACAAACCACTATCATTTAAGACTGGAATGTAAAGATGTAATGGCAATTATATACCTTCTGATTTCATTAGGAAGGTGAATCAGGTTGAGTAGGAAAATACCCAGGAAAGCACTTTGTTCAAACACACAAGAATTACACATTTTAACAAGAGTTAATCAGAAGAATTTTTGAAAAAGTTGTTAGCCTTTCCCCTCATGGTACAGTTTTAATTGATTGTTTAAGTTGTAAAAGCTGAAGCTGAAGGAGACCTGTTTTTTAACTGTTTTGGTATATCTTCAAAGTTATGAAATGGTCAATGTTGAGATATATTTTGTGGTTTAACTATAACATATTGCCTCCAGGATTATGTTCTCACACTTTATAGCTTTGAGAATGTACTTTACTCATGGGAACTAAAATGTTATGCTGTGAGAAACAGAAGGGAAAAAGTTCAGAAGGTATTTCATGAGGTTTTATGTTATTGTTTTTGTTTTTTGCTTCTTTTGTTTTTAGGTTGAAAAAAGTAAGACTGGATTATGTTGTTCTAATTTTGTAAAAAAAAAAAAGCTTATGAATATATGTTAACCTTCAGGTTATCAACATTCTTGCTTAAGATAGATTTATGTTAAAAATAGACTACTGAACTGTCCAGTTAAATTTTTAAAGATGAGTTTGGAGAAGTTACAAATAACATCCTCTACCCTTAGGTCAAAAAGAATATGTAAACTTAAATTTTTTAGATAAGAGTACTTATTTTAGCTTCAACTTTCAGACTTCCTATAAAACAACTATAAAGGACTATATAATCTTTCCTGAATATATACCACACATTCATTTTTCAACATATTAAAAAGACCATGTTCATTTTGACAAATTTTAAAAGTACAAAGAGCAAATTTGTACTAAATTAATAACAAAAAATAACCTTTGTTAATGGTTTGGTGTATCTATTTTTAAACTTTTTTCTATGTATATTTATGTGATTGTATGGATTATTAAAAATAAATGTTATATATTAGGTGCAATTTTTATTTTCATGAAACTCAAGGTCTTTTCCCACATTATTAAATATGTTTTCAAATGCACAATCTGGATTTTAATAGCTACAAAATATTCTCTTTCAAAAGTTGAACATTTGATCTTCAGCATGCCAGGCACAACACCATAATCTTCTTCTTTTTTTAAAAAAAGATTTTATTTATTTATTTAATAGACAGAGAGATCACATGTAGGCACAGAGGCAGGCAGAGGGAGAGGAGGAGGCAGGCTCCCTGCCACGCAGAGAGCCCAATACGGCCTCGATCCCAGGACCCCAGGGGCCCACAACACCATAATCTTCTAAATAATTTTCTCTTGGTGTATTTTGCTGATTTATAAAGTTCCTAAAAACAATAAGTGACATGGAAACACCTCTACATGGAACTCTTTTGATGATATGTATGATTTCCTTAGGAAGTATTTCAGGATAACAGTGATTAAGGTAATTAGTATCTATTTCTGACTTTATTTCTATAAGTTATACTAGTTATAGGAGTTTCTGTTTAAGAAAAGCTCACCATTCATTATGGAACTTTCCTTCCTCCTGTGCTCCTGTGTTTAATCTTTATTTCCTGGATCCCATGTCTTTGTTTCCTTGCCATACTTTGTTTTTGTGGAGTTCATTTACTAAGTCTAGAGGCTCTCCAGAATTCTGCCTGAAAAGCTGGCTTGCTTCACAGTTCCAGCTCTTCGAACAGATACACCACATCCTATGGCTTTTTTTCTTCCTCCTGTACAAGTAACATTATTCATCCGATTTCCATTTGCCAGATATTTGTTAAAACCTCTGCTGAAAACCCTTCACCCATTGTCTTCATGTGGGTTTATAGCTTTACTATTTCTTTATTGCCATGGTAAATGAGAGCTAAGGAGGGTAGAAAAATACATGATTTCTTAAAATAGAAGATGTGCTCATCTTAAATATTTGTATCAACTTTAGGGAAAAAATATACAAAGTTGGTACAAGATAACTAGAGAAAAATTCCAACGTTATGTAAGTACCAAAGTAGTCCATCCTTACTTTCCTCTCACTACTTATTAGGTGTACACATAAGTGTTACATGTATATATCCAGAATAGCAAAAGTGGCAAAAAACATTGGTTACGCAAGGTAGGAATTAAGATATAGCTTAACAATGAAAGCAGCAGAGAAGGAGCTGGTCAGAGAAAATCATTTTGTTGTAGGATTGGTAGCACACTAAGGTCAGAGTGTGCACATAAGCTGGAGTGATGAGAAAATAAATTAAATCCTTTGTATCTAGCATTGCTACCTCTGTGTTGATTACATGTTCCTAAACTGAACCATGCCATTCATTTCAGTGGAGCAAGAAAAAGCTGTAGCAATGGAAAGGAGGAAGATAATGGGGACAGCATTGGCTTTCTCTTTGAACATGCAATGTTGGCAACACTGTATGTTCATTGTATTAATTGCATCAGCCACATCTTATAAACCAATTCCATAGGCTGGCCATATCTTATAGACCTTGGCTCCTTTCATTTCATTTATTGACACCTCAAATTGCTAATAGATACTTTTTCACATCATTTCAATCAAATATTATGACCATATTTAGGACTGAAAATATTGCCCCAAGTGGTCTGGGTCTCAGTGACAGCGATTCTATGTGCTTTACATTTGAACGGCCAAAGATTGACAAGCAATGTATGCATTAATCATGACTACTTACTGTTCAGGTTCAGATGTTTGTTCAGTACATAGGGCTAGAATCAGAGTGTGCTTTAGTTTAAAGAGAAAGTTATTCAGGTTGAATGTATCCATAAATTCTTGCTCAAGCAATCTATTTTTGGAGGAATAAATGCCATTTTGTTTCTAATTAGAGAGAAATAATGCTTAGGATTGAACCTATTGCCTTCTTGGAATTGAAGTCTGGAACACATGGAGACATTCCTCTCTAAATAATGAATTTGCTAATAGAAACAATCCACCAGGATGTTGAGCCAACGCTTCTTGTGGAGGGTAGAGTTCTTTGGAATTTACTGAAAATGGAAAATTGATTACATTGGGCACAGAGGACATTTTTATTCATAGAAACACTTTAGATAAGACTTTTAAAAGCCAGAAAAGTCATCACATTTAGGAATGTTTCAGAAAAACATTGTAATCTATTTTCTTATTTTTAATAGCCATAAAAAAGATTGCTATATTGATATTGACAGAAATTAGGTGGTTAATTGAAGATTTAACTTAAAAGGATGAATTGCTCTAACATTGGTTTAGAATTTTTCTTGGCGACGTACAGTTTAACTTTGTGGTCTGGCAAATGCCCAATAGCCATTTATCTAGCATGCATACCTTTCCACAGCTGGATTTTCAAATATGCTTATAAAGTTCATATGACAGAACTATCCTAAAAATAAATATGTCAGCAGGCTTTGCTTTATTGTATGCATTTCTTCTGGATGTAACAGAACTAGATACAAACAGAAGACACCCTCAAGACGTTCTGCCAGAGCTATTCAAGGATAGCATCTTTTTGAGATTCTGGAAGGTGATTTAGAAACACCTGCGTTGAATATTTATATCTATGCCTTAAATCCTAAAAGCCTTGCAGTTTTATAGTCCTTTTGGGAAAAGACAGGAACTACATTAACACTTGTTAGTATAACAGTTAATGCACTTGCTGCTGAGAAAGACTTTGTAAAAATTGAAAATTATGAGAAAAAATAAGAGTAAAAAGGATTAATGTTTGATCAGCATTTACAGTTTTTAAGAATATATTTAAGGATCTTTTATAGTTTGGGCTTGGGGCATGAAAAGATACATTGGAATAAAATTCTAAATATAATATTCTGGTGAGCATCATTGTTTGTGATAACATTTAATGGAATGCAGCTAAAAGTCCCAGCTAATGTTGAAACGACAATCAAGATGTTCTGCTCAAGATTGTTCCGTGTAGTTCTCTTGGAAACTGTCTTTTTAACCATATTAAACTCACATTCGCCTTCCCCTGCTCCCTCCTGTACATTTGTTTCATTCAGTTTGATGCCACATGAGACAAAAAGCTTAATTTGATAGAAGAACATGAGCTGTTAATCAGTAGGGAGAAGAACCATAAAGTTTCTTCCTCTCTGCACCAACAGTGTATTTGCATTAAACAGTGTCTCCCCCTCTCTCATCAGGAGGAGTCATTCTCAGCCCATATAGCTCATAATATATTTTTTCAAAATGGAGACTTTTATAGGCTATCAGATAATACAGTAACCCTGTGAAATGCCAGCCTTTTGAAAAAGCCCCCTCCCCTACAAAACAATCTTTATGAAAAATTACAATAGCACTAATCATTGCTAACCTACTTGAGTACTTACTCTGACAGACTACATATCTCATTTAAATCTCAGCAATTGGATTTGGTAGATACTTGTGTTATCCCAGCTCACCGATGAGATGTCTGTATCAGTTATTCACGGTGATTAACAAACTACCTCCCAAGTTAATGGCTTCAAACCTCAACCCTGAATTTAACTCATGGTTCTGTGGATACCAAATTGGGCAGGCCTTTGCTAGCTGGTCCTTCTGAGTGCTGGTCCTTCTGAGTCAGAGCCTGTCTGGTCTGTGAAGTCCTTAGCATAGACACCAGGGCCTCTTTTTTTTTTTTTTTTTAAGATTTTATTTATTTGACAGAGCGAAACACAGCCAGAGAGGGAACACAAGCAGTGTGAGTGAGAGAGGGAGAAGCAGGCTTCCCGCCGAGCAGGCAGCCCGATGTGGGGCTCGATCTCGGGACTCCGGGATCATGACCTGAGCCGAAGGCAGAGGCTTAACCGCCGAGCCACCCAGGCGCCCCGACACCAGGGCCTCTTTACAGTGTTTCTGATTCTGCAGCCTGCAGGCTGGGGCTTGTTCTGGGTGGTCTCAGGGTTCCAAATGCCCAGAGTAGAAGCTGTCTGATCTCTTGAGGCCCAGGCTTGGAACTAGCACAGCCTCATCCTTAGTGTATTCTGTAGGTCAGAGCAAGTCACAGGTCCTATTAGGTTTCAAATGTGCCGGTGGGCTGTGTGGTGGGGGGGATGGACTCCACTTGTTGGAGAGAGATTGTGACGATTTTGGCATGCTGCCATTTTTTCTGAGACCCAGTTGTCATTACATACCAAAGTTTACTCCTATGCTGCTGGCAGGTTTTGTATAACCATCTTGGGAGACAGTTTGACTTTTTTTTTTTTTTTTTTTTCAGTTACCTGTCTTGTTATTAAATTGCAAGAATTCTTTATCTATTCTGAATACAGGTCTTTCATCTGACATATTGTGTTGTGAATATTTTCTCCCAGTTTTTGGCTTGCCTTTCCATCTCTTAATAGCATTTTTTAAAAAGCAATGTTTTTCATTTTAATGAAGTCCAATTTACCAATGATTTTCTTTCACGCTTTGTGCTTTTGGTGTTCAGGTTAAGAATGAACGAGTGAACAAAATGTGGTTACAAGAGTCAAAGTGTGGTCGTAGAGGTGGAAGGGTATAGAGCCTGACGTGATCCAAGTGTTCTGTTTCAAGACAAACTTTTGAATTCTATTTAATGAAATAACCTTTCTTGCCTTAACATAAAAATAATGCTTTACATATGAGTGAGTCTATCGGATGCTCCAGGATAAAGGCCCACGTCCATTCCACAGCACAGGCCTGGACACCTTTTGAACACAGGAGCTCTAGGCTGTGAATCAGAGAATTCAATGGTCCACTTGCCTCAAAACCACATTATTCATAATGCGCTCTAGTGCAAATAGAAGCAATAAGACTAAAAGAATTGCTAATGTAGTGTGTGTGTGTGTGTGTGTGTGTGTGTGTGATGAATGCTGCCTTAATCTTCTCTGACCATTATCTATATTTTAGCTCTCTATGTAGATTCAACTAGTCAACTGCTTAAATATGTCCAAGCTACTAGCAAACCTTCCTGAATGAATAGCAGATGAACAGAATATAAATGAAAACAGATGCCTCAAAAAAGAGGATCCCGAATTGTCATCAACTCTTCAGGATCACTACATGTGTTCTCTAACAAGCTCATATGCCCACAGCACAGAGCCAAAGTTTATAGACGTATTCCAAAGTTTCTGTATGAAATTATGATGATGATCTCATAGAATTCAGGGTTGCCGACTGAAGAGCACATCTCTCCAGGATAGTTTTTCAAAGAAGCTGGTGCCCCCAGCAGTGCTTTTGAGGACATCAGTAGGCTCAACCCCATTGTAGGATCTCAAAATCTTCCAAAGTTTGACTCCCTTCAGATCTGCAAATCTGGAGTCACTCCATGATCCGGAGACACAAGGCAAGGAAAAAAAGGATACCCACTGACCCTGTATTTGGAATCCACATTCCCATGCCTTTTATATACATATATATGATATATAAGATTTTAAAATCTAGAAATACATATGTAATTTTTGACCTATTGAAATATCAATATTCTTATAAACACATACTTGCACAATAAATCTGTTCATGATCTATAGGATGGATACTTATGCAACATGAAACAAGTAACGCAGAACAATGGGTCCTGTCCTAGAGGTATCTGCTTTAGATTTTATGTCTGTTTAAATGTACATATAGAATATGCTTACGGAGTGATAATAGGGGGGTGCCTGGGTGGCTCAGTCGTTAAGCATTTGCCTTCAGCTCAGGTCATGATCCCGGAGTTCCGGGACTGAACCCCACATCAGGCTGCTAACTCCTCGGGAGGCCTGCTTCTCCCTCTCTCACTCCCCCTACTTGTGTTCCCTCTCTCGCTGTGTTTCTCTCTGTCAAAGAAATGAATAAAATCTTTTAAAAAAGAAGAAGCGATACTAGGTTAGTTGGTAAACGACTGAATACGGCAGCTAGGACTAAGGTACGTTATTGAGTTTTTAATCCTCATTGGACAAATCCTAGAACATGGAAAATTCATTTTATACCTTGTTCCTACACACACACATCAGATGGGTTTAACCATTTAAATAATCTTATTGTTCTGTTGCTCTGATCCCACCTATGTCTCTTTGTCCCTTTTCCTCACAGTTTTTCTGACAAAAACTGGATTTTTTTTTTTAAAACTGTTGATTTTCAAAGACAGCTTAAGAGAGGGAGACATACTCTGATACATATGCGGGGAGCCACTGGAACCCACACACATGTGTTTGTGAGCAGCCTGGTAATATCCGTGCATAGAAACCAGCACAAGTGTTAGAATCTAGGCCTATTATAACAACTGCTAAATTATGGCTCGTTTTCAAAGAAACATGTGCAGCTCAAAATCTAATTTCAGGCAACTCTTCACTAAGCAGAATCACAATAACATTTTTATCCGTGCTTTTGTGTTACTTATTTTTTTTCCTGAATGTCAGTACCTGCCAGGGTTCAACCAGAAAAGCAGAAACAGTAGGAGATAAACATTCAGAGACTGGCTCGCGTGATTGTGACTGTGGAGGGCAGCTGGCAAGTGGGGGCTCTACAAGGCAGGCTGTCTGGGAGGGCAGGCTGGAGCTCTCTGGGATGGACTGAAAGTGCCATCCACAAGCCAAATCTCGCCTTCTGGGAAGCCTCAGCTGCTTCTGGGTCCCTTTAACGGAATACATACACTCAGATGATCTTATAATCTCCTTTACTCACAGTCGGTTGATCAGGGGCGTTAATCATATCTAAAAATACCTTTACAGTAACACCTAAATAAGTGGTTCTGAGGAACTGGGAACGGTAGTTTAGCCAAGCTGACATATGAAAAGACCATCGGTTTCAGTTTTCAAAGGTAGAGTTACTGAGTAGAAGGGGGTTAAAATTAAAAAGAAGAAGAAGAAGAAAAAACATACATTCATATTTTTTTTCCTAAGGAGTCTTCATGATTTTTTGATACTTTCTCTATCCCGGCCTTTTTTGGAGGTAGATAAAGTTTGCCTACCCTTCTCCACGATGAATCAGTAACACACTTGGAAGTGTCCCTAAAATAAAAAAGTACTAGTGTCTCAAGATAAGCACATCATTTCCTGGCAGCAAGTAATGAAGGACCCTGCTTTCCCAGGACATTTTGTCTGCCTTCTCCATGTCAACATGCAGCCCCCTAGCACTGAGTGAGTCTTCCTGAGTAATGGCCCAGATATATTTCTAGGTGGGAATATAAATTACTAAATATCATTTACTCTTTATAGGAAATATCTTAGGCATTTGCGGTGGGGGAAGAGAGAAGTATTAATCCTGTCCTCGAAAAGCCTGAAGACTGGGATGCCTGGGTGGCTCAGTTAGTTAAGCGTCTGCTTTCAGCTCAGGTCAAGATCCCAGAGTCCTGGGATCGAGTCCTGAACAGGGCTTCTGACTCATCAGGGAGCATCCTCCTCCCTCTGCCTGACGCTCTCCCTGCCTTTGCTCTCTCTCTCTGACAAAGTCTTTAAAAAAATAAAACTTTAAAAAAAGCCTAAAGACAGTAATTTCCAAATACTTGATATTATATTCATAGTTTCATTTTTATATATTTCTTTGGGAAACGAGGCTAACCCGTGTCTTTAAAACCTATACAACCATTAATAAAAGGCAGACTTTCTGAGGCCCTTGCTGTTTCAGTAGACTTTGTGAAGTCCACATGATTTTATCTTTATAAAATAAAGGCAGAAGTTGAGTGGAGTGATTAATTGGAGGGATTTGGGGATGCGAATTTATTTAGATGATTTCTTAGTTTTACCATGCACTGCTTTTTAAACACTGAACAAATAATCTGCCTAAGCCTCAATTTTCTCTTTTATAAAAGGGAGATAATCTTGTCTTTCTCGTGTGATTGTATGAGTATTAAATGAGGCAATAAAGGTAAAACGTGTGATATACATGCTGACTCGGGATGGCACGGATATGTATGCGTGTGAGTATAGTCTCCTCACCCCCAGCCCTGGCCCCATGCTTTCTTCTCTTTCTCTTCTCCACTGCTCATCCCACTGCCTCGAGCAGTTTAGGGGCAAAATGGAAAAGTGTAACCGGTTTGCAAATCATTCTGTCTTTTAGTTCTTTAAAGCCTCAAACTTGCAGAGAATTTACGTTTTCAGGAAGCAGGAAAAGGGTGGAGTGTCATTTGAAGATAGAGATAGAGTGCTTTGAAAAAAACCATAAAGAACTCCTCCAGAGTACACAGAGGTTCTCCAAAGCTGAGGGAGGGGGCCTGTGGATCCTGAGAGCAGAGGGGTCTGCATCCTTCTTCATGTCAGTGCCTGGAAAGCTGGCAAGACTCCCCAAGGGGATGGGCACTGTAGGTCTTCTGGCAGGGGGTAGAAGGGCTAGTGTAAGCAGGCTCATGGTAAGTTTTTACGGTGAAAGAGGAGCTAAGATCAGCCAAACCTGAAGGAGCCTCACTGATAAGGTCAAGAGATAACTCTGGTAATTGCAAGGAAGGTTGCAGATGAGCAGAAGTCCTCATATCATTTCATGTGACCCCAGAAGCAGAGCACAGCTTGGGGCTGGGCAGGGACAGATTCTCAGAAGGACTAAGGTTCACCACAGCCCAATGGGATAGGGCTGAGAAACTGAAATGAAGTTGATTTATAAAAAATAAGGAGATCAGGTGCAACTTGACTTTAAAGCCAGGTTCACATCCAATACTTACTCAAAGAGTATCGGTAATGACAACTATTTAATTATTTCTATTAGGGAAGAGAATAGAAAAAGGAACATTCTTTGGTGTACATCTCTTAATACTTCCTGTCTACTAATATGCTTTGCTGGATCAGTTATATCTAATTTCAAGAATTTTAGATGGTTTCTTCCACTGGCGTTTGCCTCCAGATATGCTAAAATACCTTGCCTACCCTCAAATACCACCAACAATTTCTTTTGATTTGATCATTCCACCAAGTTCTTCTATCCTCCCTTTTCTTTGATGTCATGGTTCTTGAGCAGGGAGCCTGATGTGGGACTCGATGCCAAGACCTCAGGATCATGACCTGAGCTGTAGGCAGACGCTGAATGACCGAGCCACCCAGGCGCAGGAGGAGAAGAACCTTTTAGTTCTGGTTGCTACCAGGCTTTGAAGCCTGTCCTGAATTTGTATTTCTCATGCACTCCAAGCTCTTCTCTCATTGACCTTCTTGCCCATCCCACAAATGCCAGACTTCAGGACTCTTCTTCATGACTGGAATCCCACACTTGCATTTTCTTTCTTTCTTTCTTTCTTTCTTTCTTTCTTTCTTTCTTTCTTTCTTTCTTTCTTTCTTTCTTTCTCTCTCTCTCTCTCTCTCTCTCTCTCTCTCTTTCTCTCTCTCTTTCTTTCTTTCTTTCTTTCTTTCTTTCTTTCTTTCTTTCTTTCTTAGATTTTATTTTATTTTATTTATTTGAGAGAGAGAGAGCAAGTGGGAGTGAAAGCTTGAGCAGGGAGAGGGGTGGAGGGAGAGAGAGAGAAGCAGACTTCCCATGGAATGAGGAGCCTGATGCAGGGCTGGATCCCAGGACTCTGGGATCATGACTTGAGCCAAAGGCAGAGATTTAACTGTCTGAGTCATCCAAGTGCCCCCACTGCCCCGCAACTTGCATTTTCTCTTTTCCTCTTGGGCAAATTGCTGTTATTTCTTAATCTCCATCTCAAATACTGTGAGAACCCTGACTTCCCTCAAGAAACACACTTGTCTTGCCCTCCATGAGCATTCTGTTCTCATCTCTGTAATAGCATTCACCGGGCTACATTTTCATTGATCCATTTGTCTCCCTATCTAGAATACTTTTCTCCAAAGACTGAATTCCTCACGTATGCACAATGAGTTTTATACATCTTCATACCCCTAGTGGCTTAGCTTGCTGTTTTCCGTTTTTCTCTTCTTCTTCTTCTTTTGCTTCCTCTTCCCATAGAGGATTTAAGACAGTTGGGAAAATATTTTTGAAATGAAATATTTAGACTCAGCCCCGTAGCGGTGATCTTTAAGCTTGGCAACTATCACAATTGTGTAAAGGTCTTCATCATGCATCAGAGTAACTGGTTGCCCATTGCTCCTTTGTCTGCCTTCATGCATCAAATGGCAGTAATTTCTTGAGAGGTAGACTGATTCCTCACAAGCTCTCACCATATGTTATTTCTATTCTTACTTTATCCACGGGTCCCGGTAGGCCTCTTTATACAACTTCCTATGTGACCCCAAGATTCTGACAACAAGGTTATAATATTTCCCAGGTGAACTCTCTCCACTGTCCAAAGTCCTATTGCTTTAGGCTCAGTAATATCAATTCCCTCCTCTGTTTGTTTGTAAAATGTGACCCCCCTTCTTGGGTAAAAGAACACTGTGTGGGTAAAGAGAAGGAACTGAGCAAATGAGACCTCCCTGCTATCACCTCAGGGGCAAGACTTGGTTTGATGGACTCTTTCACTAATACACAGCCCTCTGTTCTCATATTTATTTCATGAAGATGGACATTAAAAAAAAGGCAACGTTACTCCAGGTATGAGAATATATTAGTTTACAAAGAACAGGAGCTATTTGCTACTTGCAGACGAGCTGAGGTAGCTTCTCCATCGCAATGGACCCTCTAGGAGTGTCTTCATGTTCCCATAGTGTGACTTTAAACTGTTTAGTAAATGATAGCATTAAAGCACCAAATTCCATTCAATAGCTTAAAAAATTAATGCGGTTTCAACTGCTAATTGTGCTTTCATAGAGAGAATCATGCTCCTGGTTTCTGAGAAATGAAATTAAAAGGTTAAGTCAGTAGAGTATTTTAATTAACAATAAAACAAGTAACCTTTTTTGTAACCTTTTTTGACAACTACCTAACAAAACAAAATCAACTAGTACTTTTTAAAAAAAATATTTTATTTATTTATTTGACACAGAGAGAGATCACAAGTAGGCAGAGAGGCAGGCAGAGAGAGAGGAGGAAGCAGGCTCCCTGTTGAGCAGAGAGCCTGATGCGGGCCTTGATCCCAGGACCCTCAGATCATGACCAGAGCTGAAGGCAGAGGCTTTAACCCACTGAGCCACCCAGGTACCCTCAACTAGTAATTCTTAAGTAGCCTGCTTATTTCATCAGTGGGCATTTGACATTCCTTGATTATTTCCACCGATTCATTTTATAGGAGACAGAGGAAACCACATCTTGCAAAGTCAGGGGCAGTGTGACTTCTTAAATGGAATTTTCATTGTCATTAAAAGTGACAGACTTTTGACAAAAACTCAGTGTTCACTCTGAACTATTGTAGCAGTTCATTTTCCAACAGCAAGTAATTCCGACTCGACATGGTGCTTAATGTAGACATTCAGTTCATGTGCTAAATCTCGTAAACCCCTAATGGTTCAATTTACTTCATATGGGGAAAACTCAGGATCAACCTGGAACAGTTTCTTACTCACTCACTTACTTTTTCTTACAGAAAAGAAACAGAGCTGCTACAGTGCTGTGAACTCCTGGTAAGCGAAAGATGGAAAACTGATGGGTTTCGGATGTTCCATTTCAAGATAATAACAATGGATCTATGCATAAAGAAATACCTAAAACAAAAGCTTTCTGATCAGAAAGTCTACTTCCGAAGAGGCTACATTGGGAGACCAGTTGCTAGAAGGGTAATATGCTGCCCATGTGTCTCAGTCTGCCATAATGACCACTCGAGGCCATAGCATACGAGGTTTTTGTTCCTGCAGGCTCTGAAGGACCCAAGGACCCTCTTCATCCCCGTGTCAAAGGCACAGGAGTCCCATCCTACAACACATTGCTTCACTTGAACTCCTTAGCTTCTCCCAATGGCCAGAAGTCCAAAATCTGTCCCAAATTTTGCCCATCATGTTGGTATATCTATTATGATTATTCAGGGGCAGGAGATTGATCAGCCTTTCCACATTAAAAAAAAAATAGAGGCAGGGATTAGGCTGACTGTAAAATATCTGTGGAAGGAAAAAGTGTAGCAGAGATGTCCTTGGAAGGAGAATTTAGCCATCTATCATGTTGTCTTTTCCAGCATTGGAAAGAGGCAGTCGAATCCAGTGATATACAAATTCAACATCAGAATTTTGTTCTGATTTGCTTCTTCCCAGTTGTCCTCTTAGAGGGGTTCCCTGAACACCAGGGGAAGTGCTGGCTGAGCCTCGTGGGAAGGAAGCATTGTGTGGAGGTGAGCTCTTCTTGTGTGTTGTGAGAAGCTGTGTGTGAAGGTTCTAACCAACATGCTTTCTGTTTTCATCACCTCTCTGAGACCCTTATGCTGTAGATCAGAAAACTAGGTAGATAAGAGAGCTGCTTGGGATCTTGTTGGCAGGAAATGCCACAGTGTGTCTGAATGGCCAAGGTGATGCCAGCCCCGTGGGATGATGGAGAAAGTACCCTGCCTTCTCTGAAGGGACTTAATAAATAACCACACTCTCCCTCATGGAACCAACTACTTTGACTGAATATTAGGATAAATTACAGAGGGAAACTGAGGAGCTTCCTTCGATTTGATAATTATTCATTCATTATTTCACAATTTTAAAAAAAGATTTTATTTATTTATTTGACAGTGAGAAACACAGCCAGAGAGGGAACACAAGCAGGGGGAGTGAGAGAGGGAGAAGCAGGCTTCCCGCCGAGCAGGGAGCCGGATGCGGGGCTCGATCCCAGGTCTCCGGGATCATGACCTGAGCCGAAGGCAGTCGCTTAACCAACTGAGCCACACAGGTGCCCCAGTTTCACAAATATTTTTTAAAAAACTATTAATTGTGCTAAAGATTAGAGTCTGGCAGAGGAGATATCTAAACTAAAAAGTATTAATTTTAAAATAGAGGGTTTTAAGCCTACTTGGAGGAAGGAGGCATAAAAGACATAATAAAAGCCAAAGAATGTTCTAGTTAACTGTGATATACTATTTCTAACATTCTCTTATTAAACACTCCCTCTTTTTCTCTTCCCCTTTCCCAGCAAAAGAGAGGGAATATAAATAAAAGAAAACAGCATAAGATACACCATGAGTGGTTAAATATTTATAGCTATTATCTTAAACCCATTTTCTTTTTCTTTCTATCCTTCTCTCTCTCCTTCCTCCCTCCTTTCTTCTTGCCTTCCTTCCTTTCTTCCCTCTTCTGTCCATTCCCTTCCTTCCTTCCTTCCTTCCTTCCTTCCTTCCTTCCTTCCTTCCTTCCCTCCTTCCCTCCTTCCCTCCTTCTCTTCCCTACCTTCCTTCCATACTTCTCCTTCCTTCCTTCCTTCCCTCCCTCCCTCCTCCTCCTTCTCCTTCCCTCCTTCCCTTTTTTCCTCCCTCCCTCCCTTCTTTCTAATCCTGTTCAACTAAATGGTTTTATTTGACTAACACCTTAGAAGGATAGATGGAGGATGGGGCTATAAGATGCCTCCAGGCTTCTGATAGAAGGATCACAGTAGGTAGCCCTGGAGAAATGAACTCCTCAGAGTATCCCAAAAAGATAGTTAAGGGGAAAATGGGATTTTTCTGGCTTATGTATGTAAAACTGCATTTTGTAGCATTTTGCTAAAGGTTAATCCCGAGGGATGATTCTTCAATAATGATTCTTCATAATTTGCTCAAATGTTTATTTGTCTTGCTTTACTCCTGTTCCTGGTAGTTTAAAGATACCTTTATTCTAAAGATACCTTTATTCCTCTATAAAGTTTAAAGCCACCTTTATTCTAAAATCTGTATAAGATGGTCTCATATTATTATTCACAGAAGGGTAAAATTAGCATAAGGAAATTGAAAGGTGCTTATTAAATATAGTGATCGGTTTTTATTTTTTAATTTTATTTTTTTTTAGAGATTTTATTTATTTGACAGAGAGAAATACAGCTAGAGAGGGAACACAAGCAGAGGGATTGAGAGAGGGAGAAGCAGGCTTTCCGCCGAGCAGGGAGCCTGATGTGGGACTCGATCCCAGGTCTCCAGGATCATGACCTGAGCTGAAGGCAGTTGCTTAACCATCTGAGCCACCCAGGTGCCCCATCGGTTTTTAATCTTGGAGATAGAAGAGGAGAAGTTCACTAATTAGTGCAGATCATGGAAGTACTTATTGTCTTGTCAGGGAGAAAAGTCTTCCCAGAAATACTACAAGATAGTATATAGTCAAGTTTCAAAATGATTGTGTTATGATGTTCAGAGAATTGTGTTGATCGTTGGATGCTGTATAAAAAAGCATCATGAAACATGAGTAGGAGCCACCAGAACTGAATGTATGGGCCTCCCCACTTACTCCAGAGTCATGTTGGGGAGGTTTCCTAGCATTGCCGTAGAGCCCTCATCTGTAAAGATGCCTCACTTGTTTGTGAAAGAGATCAGAACATCTTTGCTACCCCCAAATAAGCCACTGTGGCATACTGATTATTTTGAGCTGAAGTCCATTGAGAAACAAGGGATATAAGAAGAGCCTTCTGTGCTTCCTGAAAATCAGAGCATAGATTTTCCTCTCTCCTGTGCCATGATGAGAGGGGCAACCCTTAGCTAGTCAGAGATAGAGAGCTGGGCCGGGATCAGACTGTATACACAAACCTTACTAAGCCAGCAAACAGAAAAGAGGGGAAAAAAAGGCCAGAGAGAAACTTCTGGTAAGCAGTAAAGATGGACCTAGGGAGAGGACAGTATCATAATTGATGTGTTTCTGTCCCCCACCTCTCCAGTCATCAGTAAAATCACGCACGCTTATGATGCTTTGGCTGGGCACAGTAGAGGAGCTGCGGCACACCCAGGATGCGATGAGGCAGCCTGCGTGCAGCAAGAACCCAAGAAGCAGAGGAAGTCATGAGGCAGCAATCTGTCCAGAAAGTAACCAACAATCAAATGGAAGTATGGGCTTCAATCTAGTTTTATCTCAACCACCAAGGGTCAGATGATTTCTGATAAGGCACATGACTTACTCCAATTTGTAAAGACACAGGAAAGAGTTCACATCATTTCAAAGTTCACTCTATTAGTGGACTGTTATTTTTAACCTGTAATAAAACTCTTCAGTTCAGTCCTTCGATTTATACTAATAATATCCCAGATCTTCTTTGTTTATCTGTAATAAGGTCCGTGGTCAAAGGAACGAGGCTGATACAAAAGCGAAAGTCAAGCAAAGCTTTATTTCATGCCAAGCATCGAGAATTATACTGGCCTGGGCCAAGGTCGCCTCCCAAGAGAGAGAGAGGCCACATCTACTCTTCCAGGCTACCTTCTATAGGGAAAACTGCACCCGAGCTGACCCCACTCACAAGTAGCTTGCCTGAGTTAATTCTTTCACTCTGCTGTGATGATGAATACATTTAATCCCCACAGAGTGGTTTACCGGGGGATCTCCATTGGTCAGGGTCTGGGAGGTTAAGGGGTTAACTGATTGGGTATTCCCACCTGGTCCTAAGTACCAGGAACTGGCTGCTCATTCTTAATTTGCCTCTCCATACCTCCCAGGACAGGAGGTTAAGGGGGTTAACTGATTGGGCCTCTACCCCAATCTGGCTCGCCTTTGTTTTCCAGGGACCGTTTATCCATATCTCCTGGAGCTGTTTCTCTGAGTAAATAAGATGGTGGCTTGGACTTCTAAATAGGTCCTTACAATCTGTTCTCAGCCTTGACTTTTCCTAAATCAAATATATCCCTGCTTCTCTGCTCAGTGACTCTCACCTACCAGAGGTCATGGTGACATTAAGTTTTGTTCCTCAAAGGGAGGCATCTTATAAAGCTATTTTGAACCATTCTTCTCACACAGGTATTTTTAAAGTCATTGAGTTCTTTGCAACTTTATTTTTTTAAGATTTTATTTATTTGATAGAGAGAAACATAGCCAGAAAGGGAACACAAGCAGGGGGAGTGAGAGAGGGAGAAGCAGGCTTCCCGCTGAGCAGGGAGCCAGATGTGGGACTCGATCCTGGGTCTCCGGGATCATGACCTGAGCTGAAGGCAGTCGCTTAACCAACTGAGCCACCCAGGCGCCCTGCAACTTTAACTACAAAATCAAGAGTCATGTCTAAAAAATTTTATTCAGAGAAAAAGTTTCTTCCTGCACCCAGGGACATTATGTCCTTCATTTTGGCCCCTTCCTCCCCTTTTCTCAGAGATCCCCAACTAAATTATGCTCAAATTTCCTGACTCCTTCCTTGGGAGTCTCTGTAACTTGAACTGGAGGTGTGGGAGAAGCTCACATTCAGAGCAAATCCAGAGCAAGCCGGCTGCAATTGTGTCAGCCGTACTGACAGGGAAGCAGATCTTACCTGTGCGTAGTCATGCACTAACAGGGCAGTGAAATGTCATACACCCTCAGTGCCACGTGAAGGCTCCACGCCATTCTCAGAAGATGCCTTAATGGAGACAGACAACATATTCTGGCTGATTCATGCTCATATTAGATAGGTTTGAGGCAGGGAGGAGTCATTATAGAGCAAATATTTGAGCAGCAGCTGTTAAACACTTATGATCGCAGTCTGTACAATGGATCCTTATATGTTGGTAAAATTATACCACTGGGGCGCCTGGGTGGCTCAGTTGGTTGAACGACTGCCTTCAGCTCAGGTCATGATCCCAGAGACCCGGGATTGAGTCCCACATCGGGCTCCCTGCTCGGCGGGAAGCCTGCTTCTCCCTCTCTCACTCTCCCTGCTTGTGTTCCCTCTCTGGCTGTGTTTCTCTCTGTCAAATAAGTACATAAAATCTTAAAAAAAAATTATACCACTGATTTCCTGTCAGCACTAATTCTATCTGAGGTTCTAGCTTAATTTTTATTGTGTCTGATATCAGATCAGTAGTTTTGAATGTGGTATGGCAGAAAAGTCCAGGTTTTTCTACTCTGTAACACCAGTGCAACATTGACAAATAAAGTTACAGATGGGAAAAGGGTTTTGTTCTCATGTTCTCAGGAATCTCTCTGATTGTATCCTAATATAAACTGTCAATCAGTTTGGCAATTAGGTCGAATAAGATGTGAGAGTGTTACTGGGAGTATATTTTTTCTTTGTTTAAAAATAAAAGTCCACTTTACATTGTTCATGCCACTCTCAAGATAAATTAAAAAAAAATCATCAGACCTCCAAGAGTCCCTCAATATCATTAATTTCTCCTTTTACAATGTGTCAAATAAAAGGTGGTTTATTTCAGCATCTTTCCATGGACCAGGCACTAGGGTGGTATTCTTAAATAGAGCAAACTTTTTTTAAATTTTATTTTATTTATTTATTTGAGAGAGAAAGAGAGAGTGAGAGAGAGAGTATGAGAGTGGGGTGAGAGGCAGAGGAAGAAGCAGACACCCTGCTGAGCAGGGAGCCCAATGCGGGACTCGATCCCAGGTCTCTGGCATCATGACCTGAGCCAAAGGCAGTCGCTTAACCAACTGAGCCACCCAGGCATCCCTAGAGCAGGCTTTATTCCAAAGTTGTCATAATCACCAAGCTTTTAAATATTTTAAATCTGCCAGAATTATTTAAAATATACATTATTTTTATCAGAGAATTTATCTTGTAAGTGAACCTTTAAGGAAATTAATTATTTTGTCTCATAATTTAGGCATCTTGCAAACCACAAGTAAATGTGAACTGATTACTGGAGACAGAATTTTCTTTCCTTTTATTATATGTACATTTCTCTGTGGCCAAGTTACTCCAATTTTACAAAAACTTAATTGAGCGCTTCAATTAATTCCATGTATTAATTTAACAGTTTCTGCTGTATGATAAATATTCTAATTTTCTGTGGCTAGAAAGTCCTAGTTCCATGAAACTGTGTGGGTAACATGAGTTTTCTAGCTCTTTCCTATTTCATTTCTATTCTCTCACTGAGGTGAGAATAATCCATTGCTATTGAACAGAGTTCAACGGCACAATTGAGCTTAAATTGCCTATATAACAGTGTTTAAAGGGAGATTTTTAAGATGTGTGGTTTAAGCTTAAAATGGGAAAGAAATTCACTTACACTGTTTTCACCCTTAATCTTGAAGATTTCAGCGTGGTGCAATGTCTTTATGACTAATGAAATGAGCCACATTGATTTTAACAGCAGCCTGGGCCCCTTTATGATAACGAAAGTCAGAAAAATGATCCTGTTGATCTACGGGGTGAAGATAGCAAGCTATTCTTTCTGTTAACAATAAACTAAATGTTTGATGAGGAAATCTCAGAAGACGTTTCAGTATTCAGAAGTGCTTATAGCAAAATAAGCATAAAATAGCAGAGATAGTTCATTATTACCAGCCGCACTCTTTTTTCTTTTTCTTTTTAGTCAAACTAAATGCATCTCTAGATAGCATGAAGTGTTGGTGTATACTGGAAACAATCTAGGGCTTAATTGACAAGATAGTAATTTTGTTCAGATCACTGGATAAGTTGCTTGCATTCCCAGGCTTCACTTTCTTATTAGTAAAAGAAGCATGAGATAGAGGCCTGTGTATGCTGAATGTGAATGATGGGAGCCAAGGTCTGAGTACGGAAATGTAAGGTCATCTAGAAATTTCAGTGGATTTCTTCTTTCAATATATTTACAATAAAGTGTTTACTACGATTTTTTTTTAATTTCTAAGAAACATTTCTTTGAGTAATTCAGAAAAGGGACCAGCCTCAACAGAGGGAGTGTGGGCAGCAGTTTTTTAGGAATTTTGAGTTCTTCCTGGAATTTGCTTACAGGACATGCTAAATACCCTGGTGAAAAAAGAAAACGTATTTCTTTCCTCCTTGATCTTTCTTCAAGCTTCTCTGGTAGGGGTAATTGCACAGAGGGTGCAGTCAATGTGATGTACTTATCGAATACTGTGTACATTGACCTTGGGCTGTTAGTTTAGTGTCCTCCTCACAGGGCCGTTTAACGTGGCCGGCGAGTTGCAAACGCTCTGTACCAGTCATCATCAGCAATCAGCGTGGCTCCTCCTTACTTCCATTCCCTCTGCTAAGGTCAGACCTTGACCTCTAAGAGGAGACTTGCCCATAGCCTCCTAACTAGTTCTCCAGCCTCTGGCTTTGCCCTTTCCTAATTCAAACACTACACCAGTATCGGGTTAATTTTCCCAAATAATACCTTTAATTATGTCATTTCCCTATTAAAAGCCATCAATTAACTTCTCCATTTTCAAAAGGATAAATAAGATTTTAAGTCCTTCACCTTCATCCAGGACCTTGTGGTTCCGTCTGGCTAGTCCTGCCTCAACTAACTTTATGTCTGCTTATCCACAAGGCAATCATTCCACATCATGCAAGCTGGTTGCTAGCAGTTTCCGGGACATGCTTTTCCCTTTACTTAAACCATCTTGCTTCATCCTCTGTTTGACTCTCTACATTTTACCCAATTCTCAATGCAGAGTTTAAGTACTACATTTTCCTGAACATCTTTTTAAATTAATTAATTATTTGTTTTAAATTCCACTATAATTGGGACGCCTGGGTGACCCAGTCCATTAAGCATCTGCCTTCGGCACAAGTCCCGACCCCAGGGTCCTGGGATGGAGTCCCGCATCCGGCTCCGTCCTCAGTGGGGAGCTTGCTTCTCCCTCTCCCTGCTGCTCCCGCTACTTGTGCTCTCTCTCTCTCTGATAAATAAATAAATAAATAAATAAATAAATAAATAAATAAATAAATAAACGAATGAATAAATAAATAAATACTTAAAAAATAAATTCCTCTATAATTAATATGTAGTACTAGTTTCAATAATATAGTATATATTGAATATAGTAATTCAACAGTTCTCTATGCTACTCAGTGCTCATCAAAATAAGTGTACTTGTAATCCCCTTCGCTGGCCTTCACCCATCCTCCCATCCACCTCTCCTGAACCTTCTCGACATTTGCCAGTGCTCCTTGTTCTTTTTCTCAAGAGTTCTCATACTCTGTTTCTCACTAACTGGACTTGATTCCACTTTTTACGTTATCACAGAGATATGTAGTATTGTTCTGTACTAGAGGAAAGAATTAATGAGAGCTAAATTCTTCAGGCAATGTAACCTTGCCTTTTCCTTCAGGAAAGTAGACCTATTTAATTTAGCAGATCAAGAATATAGGCTTATATATTGTTTGACTGACATTTCAGTGCTGGCTATGAGCCGTAAGATTTGCCAGTGAAGTTTACTTCGTTCTGCTGGTTGCTCTTTGCATATAAGTGGATCTGTTTGGTTAACTCTAATACAATTTTCCATTTTTTTATTTCTTTGCATGCATACAGTCATTTCTTGTGTTATCTGAAAGAATCACAGTTCTGTTTCAAAGATTATTCAGAGCTTCCTGGAAAGCAAAATGGAACCCAAAATCCTGTTATATATTTAATTTTACTGATTTAATCATATCTTTACTATTTACATCTAGCTTGTGAAAATTAAATAATTTACATGAGAATACCGTGATCCCTATAAAGCTTTGTACAAATACTCTTGTTTTATGAGTTATTTTGAAAATGCCAAAAATGAACAATACCCCTTCATTTCCACGGGGTAGCAAGAATCTTGGGCTCAATCCCTATGTCCGCGCTCCCTGGAGACTGGTCATGATTACACTTCCTCGGGTTTGTGAACCTTTTTTACATGGGAGGAAAAAGAGAGACAGTTTGTCACTGGTTAAAAGAAACATGCCTGAGTGTTTGGGCTCCCTCCCAGCAGATGTCGGAAGGCTTCTGAGTTTGCACTCCGGTGGGCAAGTTCTTCTGGCTCCCATGCCAGAGATGGTTCAGCTTCACTAACCATTCAGCTCTTGGCTAGACCGTTAGGACTCTTTCCTTTGAAAAAACATGCACATAATCCTGAAAAGAAATACATATATATTTCATAATTCTAAGATTTACTGTTTTCAAAACATTAAATACACAACAAAGTAATACACAGGAAAAAGAGTACAATGTCATTATTTTTTTAATGGTTAAGAATAAGATGGAAAAATGATGAAGTCAAGAGGAGACTTTGACTTTCTTTTATTTTTCCATTTTTAAATTTAAATTCAATTACTCAACATATCATGTGTTACTGGTTTCAGAGGTAGAGGTCAGGGAGGTCAGGGATTCATCAGTCTCATAGAACACCTGGTGCTCATAACATCATGTGTCTTCCTTAATGTCCATCCCCCAGTTACCCCATCCCCCCACCCAGCAAGCCTGAGTTTGTTTCCTGTGATTAAGAGAGACTTTGAGTTTTAGGCACGAATATGAACATTTTAAAAAAATCTTAGTCTTGCTATAGTTTGTTTCGTTTTCTCTTTCCCAGCAACTAGTTCCTGTGCAGCCTTTGGCTTTGCCGGTAACAGCTTCATTTTGTGTCTCTGCTTCTACCTGACCAAGGAGGGGTCTGCTGCCAGCGAGGAGGGCTGAATCAAGGAGGTGTCACTATGCGCCACAAACTGGTGAGGCGGCAGGAGGCATCAGTGGTGTGGGGCCAGTGACTGGGCTCCCCCTAGGATGCTACTGGGAGGCTCCAGGAACTCAGTAGACCAGTAGCCTACTCTACTTTGGTCTCAAAATAATGATCTATTAAATAAATACTATCAATATTTACCAATAAATTATGAATTAGATCATTATCTTCATAAGAGACAAGCAACTGTAGGGCTTTTTTTGTTGTTGTTTTGTTTTTTTTTAAGTAGGGAGAGTGAGAGAGGGAGAAGCAGGCTTCCCGCTGAGCAGGGAGCCTGATGTGGGGCTTGAACCCAGGACTCCCAGATCATGACCTGAGCTGAAGGCAGATACTTAATGACTGAGCCACCCAGGTGCCTCACAACTGCAGTGCTTTAATGACCCATATGGAATTTTCTTTGCTGGTAATCAATTCTTACATTCTGTTCTGCAGCAGATTTCCCTTAATCTGAGTTTCTTTCTCTTAGGAATATCAGAGAAACTAAATTTTCATATGTGTGCTAAATGTTGGCCCTGTCTTTAAAAACTAGATCAATAGATGAGGTGCCTGGGTATCTCAGGGGGTTAAGGGAGGGTCCTGAGGCTCAGGTCATGATACCTGAGTGCCAGGATCCAGGCCCTGCGTCACCTCCGGGACCCCAGCTCTCGACGGGGTAGGAGCGGAGTCTCCTTCTCCCACTGCCCCTCCCCCGGCTCATGCTCTCACTCTCTCTCTCTCTCTCTGTGTGTCTCTCAAATAAATAAATAAATAAAACCTTTAAAAAAATAAAATAAAAACTGGGTCAGTAGAGTTGCTGGTGTTGGAATTCTCCAGCACTCTAATTACCT
Source organism: Spilogale gracilis (assembly GCA_004023965.1). NCBI lineage: Eukaryota > Metazoa > Chordata > Mammalia > Carnivora > Mephitidae > Spilogale > Spilogale gracilis. The sequence goes on along the minus strand of PITA01009681.1, from coordinate 52,708 downwards.
TTGGGCTTTATGGATATTGAGCCTGGTTAGTCTCATAAGCCAGGGGAGCAGTAGCTTCTCTTCCTTTCCAGTTTTGCTTGCTCTAGTTTTGCCTGTAGATTAGAAGACACCATCTAGAGTAAGGACCACCTTTCTTCCTTTATAATCCTCGTAGCTAACATAATACAAAATATATGCATTATCTGGGCACCTGGGTGGCTCAGTTGGTTGGACGACTGACTTCGGCTCAGGTCATGCACCTGGGATCGAGTCCCACATCGGGCTCCTTGCCCGGTGGGAAGCCTGCTTCTCCCTCTCTCGCTCCCCTGCTTGTGTTCCCTCTCTGACTATGTTTCTCTCTGTCAAATAAATAAAATCTTAAAAAAAATATGCATTAGGGCTTCGGAAACATTTGATCTTATTGATCCTATAAAATATTACAAATAGTATCTTACATTTTATTATTTATTTATTTATTTTTAGTATTTTACATTTTAGAAAGGTAGTGTTTGCTAAAGGACCTTATACTTTGTAACTAAGCCTGATGATCGGTTCTCCTAATGCTTGAACTCATTTGTTCCTCATAATATCTCCTTTTACAGTGAGGAAATGGACTTGGGAACTTGCTGAAGATTTAGGACGAATATATTTTATGCTAAAAGATAGGTTTAATTCAAGCTGTCTCTGGAATTATCAGACGTATTTTATCAGATTTGATTGTGATAGCTGGCATTTACTGCGTTCTTAGTATGTCAAGTGCTGTCCTAAGTGTTTTATACCTATTAACGGCAACACAAGGAGATAGGTAGATTACTATTTATGTTTTGAAAATTCAAAATGTACACATTAAAAATTTTTGTAGCTAAGGTCCTAAGGTCCAGTAGCTGATAAAAAGCCTAACTGGGATTTAAACCACGGAAGTCATTTCAGAGACCCTGCTTTCTACTGATTTGTTACACAGCTTTTCATTTAAAATTAGGTTGTAACCTAGTAGGTGATTATGACATAAGATTCCATTCCTCACTTGGAATAATTTCATGTGTTTTCCTAGCAATACAATTGAAATCATTCCATTTTATTGAGTTTTCTTTTTCATTTTTATAAAATTATCTCTTATTGATGTTTCTATAGTAGCTTCATCAAAAGAGTATGGTTGGGATTCATCATGCAATGTGTTCAATATAAAGCAAGATAAAAGTCATATGCTATACACAAACACACCCAACTGATTTTTGACAAAAGTACGGAAATAATTCAGTGGAATACATTTCAACAGATGGTGCTACAGCAATGGTCATCCTGAACAATGCACTTCAGCCTAAACCTCACTGTTTTTCAAAAATTAAAATAGAGTGTAGCTTTAAATGCAAAATGTAAGACCAGAAAGCAATTAGGAAAAAAAGCAAAGGAGAATATCTTCAGGATTTAGTTAGGACTTGGACATGACATTAAAAACACGATCCACCAAAAATGTTTTTGATAAACTGCATGTCGTCAAAATAATAAACTTCTGCTCTGTGGCAGACTCTAGTAAGAGAATAAAAAGCACAAGTTGCACACTAGGGGATGATATTGTCAAATTCCGTTTCAGACAAAGGCGTTATACCCAAAGTGTATAAAAGAATTCTCAAAAGTCAGCAATAAAGAAAAATTAGAAAATGGACAGAAGACATAAACATTTCTCAAGGAGGAGATGCTTAAGGCAGAAAAGCATGTGAAAGGATATTCGGCCTCATTTGTTAATGTGTATTAAGAAAATGCACCTCAAAACCACAATGAGGCATCACTTTACACCTATAAGAATAACTAAAATTAAAAATACTGGCAACTCACGGGGTGCTTGGGTGGCTCAGTTGGTTAAGCTTTGCAGTCTTGATTTCTGCTCAGCCCCTGCTCACTAGGTGTTGGGTCTCTGCTCAGGGAGGAGTCTGCTTTTCTCCTCTCCCACTGCCCTTCCCCCTACTCGCTTTCTCTCTGTCTAAAGTAAACAAATAAATCTTTAAAAAAAAATACTGGCAACTCCAAATGCTGCTGAGCATTCCAACAAACTGAATTTCTTATCCATTGCTGGCGGATATCTAAAATGGTACAATTAGGGGAGCCTGGGTGGCTCTGTTGTTAAGCACCTGCCTTCATCTCGGGTCACGATCCCTGAATCCCTGGATGGAGCCCCACATCGGGCTCCCTGCTCGGCGGGAAGCCTGCTTCTCCCTCTCTCACTCCCTCTGCTTGTGTTCCCTCTCTGGCTGTGTTTCTGTCAAATAAATAAACAAAATCTTTAAAAATAAATAAATAAAATAAAATAGAAATAAAATGGTACAATTACCCTGAAAAAAGTTTGGCAGTTACTTCATGGGAATCTATATACTATTTTTTATGTATGAGCTTTGAATTATATCATAAATGGTTAAAGAAATCACATGTAAAAGTCAGATGGAAATGGGCTGATATTCTATTTATACTTTAGTTCCAGTGGTAAAAATAACACCATTGATAATAATGTACATATAATCGACATCGATGGTTTATTTTTAGAAGTGTTTGCTTTTAGTTGCTTTCGATTAAAATACCTAACACATTCTGGCAATTTAAGGGGACAAATTCCTTTTAAAATACTAATTATGACCTGGGGCAGTAAGGAAATCATTTTATTTGGAAAAATCCAGAGGGACCACTAGATGGCAGTAGAGGTTTGGGGTTTTGTTCCTCTGGCGCTTGTCTTACAGAAAGCTGAGAGGATGAAAGGCCAAATTTGGTTTGCCCTCAGCAAACAAAAATCTGTAATGGTAGACATTATTGATGATTAGTAAGGTTTAAGATCCAAATCCACTCAATAAAAAAATTAGCGTTGGTGTAAATTAAAATGGCTAATAAACTACATTGCAAGAGACTACACAGAATAAAATGGTAAAATAAATCTTGGGCTAACCCTCTGCGATGAAAACGAACACTTTTAGGGAAAAAAAGTTTGGCATTGAGCTCTGGATGGCATTTACAGTTTTCTGCTTCAAATTCTCAACTTTCAGAAGTTTTAAGCAACTCCTTTATTTGTGCTTCTTCCTACAAATAATTACACAACATTCAACTGCACTTTATTTCTTATCTGGGAAAAAGTATTCTTTTATAGATTAAAGAAATCCAGTTTATGAGGCAGAGGAACAAAATTCTGCTGTTTTTATGATATCAGATTTCAAAATACTCCATATCTTTTATTTTGATAAAGCTGAGGAAAAATCCCTGTATCACTTATTGGTTTTCCCGGAAAATTTGATTGCTAGGGGCAAATTGTAACATTGACTTAATATCGAGTTTCAAAGGATCCTATGTTTTTCTTCATTAGTAAGGTTGACTTATTTATTCATCTTATTCTAAATATATATTTTCATCAAGAACATTTTTGAGGTGTTTTTAAGGTATTTATTTGAATAGGTTATTGTTCTTTTGTATCATTTTAATATCCATGGAATAAAATGATGGATATCAGATCTAGGACTATGTATGTAGGAGAGACACATTCAAAATCTCACTTGAACGTTCATGGTAGCATTAAAGCAAATTCCTACATGAGTAAGACATCGTAATGACTTTTTAAAAATGATTTTATTTATTTATTTGTCAGAGAGAGAGAGGGAGGGAGAGCACAAGCAGAGAGAGAAGCAGGAGCTTGACATGAGACTCCATCTCAGAACCCTGAGATCAGGATCTGAGCCAAAGGCAGACACCTAACCAGCTGAGCCACCCAGATGTCCTATGGCATTGTAACGACTATTACAACCAAATGGTTCAATTTTGAGTCTGCCTTCTACAATGCCATCCTAACGTTATGGATACTAAACAAGGAGAGAGAAGTGGAATGTCTACAATGAGATGTCCACAGTGAGGTCGAGACGATAACACATGCAGCACTGTTGTGGGGGTTGAGTGGAATAGTGCTTCAGAAGAGTTTAGTATTGTGCCTGTCCCGGGGCCCATGCCCAATGAATACCATTTGGGACTGGTAACGGAAAGTTAGAACATTCTCCTCCACGCATGCCCGGAGAAGTGACCTGATTGGGATCAGAAGATCATAAAGCATACTCTATGATACATAAGGCGTAACAGACTTCTAGCTTGGTGGAGTGTTTTCAAATAAAGAGCTAATATTGATGCCTCAGTAGAGGAGAGAATCTATTATTTTCTTCAAGCAAAGACATCTACCTTCTCAGGAGACACTTGCCCCAAGTTTTGCCCTTAAAAAAACCCTTCCTTGCAGGGAGTTTGGGATTTTTGAGCATTAGCTCCCAACGTTCTCCTGGGAGGAACCACACCAATAAATTGTCTGTCTCCACTGCAAAGTCTTCATGTCAGTTGTTATTGACTTGCTGTGTGTTGGGCAGATGGATTCTGCTCTGGTTTGGTTACATATGTCACTAGAAGAATAAAATTGTTTATTTTCTCTGTAGTTCTGTAAGTTAATAACACAATAATTAACTCATGAATAATATGAGTAAGGATGCTACAATTGTTTGGTAATGAGAAAAAGCAGTTAACATGTCCTCACCTGTTTAATGTTTATCAATAAATCAATAAATATGATCTTGGATTTTGAAATTAAAAGGTTTTCTAAAGAAAATCCTCTGGGGTCACCAATGTTAATGAAGAGAGGGAGTCAACTCATCAATAGTGTTTCTTAAGAGTCCACTGGGGCATATAATTTTTGTCACATCTATTTTTCTTAAAAACTTGGCACGCGTTCAAGTGCCCAATAATTTCACATAAAGTGTATTTTTCACTGTTCTACTGTCTCCAATCCCTACCCTTTCAACCCCCACATTTTTCTCTTTTTCTCTTCACTTGTGACTTTTCCACTTAAAAATCTATCCTGGATTCAAGGGTATATGTTTTACTGACAATCAGAGACTCTAGGCCTGGGGCTCAGAATCTAGGTGTTACTTTCCGTGAAGATGAACATATACTAAACCACAGAGGGGGACGTATCATCATAATTTTAAAAAGCCTTGACCTTTTGCCCAGATGATTGGAAGTTGCATTTTCTTTCTTGCGGTTGGTCTCTAGCATTTCCTAGCAACAATTTTTAAGCAACTTCTTTTTAATACTCTTGGGAAAAGCATCAGGGGAATAGATTCATGTTTTACTATAAGAGTTAATTTGATTCATGTGCTCAGCATCTGTACCCCGAAGCAGCACATTCCCGAGAAATTGCCTGAATCCTTTCATAAAAGAAACTGTCCACTGCATTACAAAGAACAGACCCATTGGAACTAAACTCACCACGAATTTTGGTACTTTACACTTTAAAATAGTCATGGAGAAGTTAGGACATTCTCCTGCAAGCATGCCCAAAGAAGTGACCTGAGGACCATGATTTATTGTTTATGTGGAGCCTATTTTCGAGTGCTCAGACTCTTTAACAGCATCTGATTCATTCTCATCTCAGTTCTCTCAGCAAAGTAGCAAGAGGTAATTACTCCGTTTATATTAATGCCAGCATTAAAGCAGAGAGAATACGCTGGAGTAGATTGTTTCCAAACCCTTTTAGAAGAGCGTGGCCATACATACCAAGTGAGTGCATTTCTTTTTGTGGACCGACAACCGTGCTACCGATTTCACAACTGAGTAGACTCGGGCAAGGGAGCAGGAAAAAAAAAATGCAAAATTATTTTAGTAACTCATATGTGACTGATGTTGTGCTAGGCACTATAAAATGGTTTTATCATCAGATCTTCAGAACCCTATGATGAAATACATCCTTTTACACTCAAGGAAACAGGAATTCAGCAAGGTGAGGTGATCTTGATCGCACAGCTTGGAACAGGTTGAACATATTTTTAACCCTGGTTTGTCTGTCTCAAGACCTGATCCTTTTTGGAGTCCCTGTGCTCTGTTGGTGGGAATGTAAATTAGTACATCCATGTGGGAAACCGGTACGAAGGATCCAGCAAGACCTCTTCTGGATATCTATGCAATGGAAATTAAATCAGTATCTTGAAGAGACCCTCCCATGTTCACTGCAGCATTATTCACAATGGCCAAGATATGGAAACAACATATAAATAGCATACACACACACACATATATATATATATATAAATAGCATATCTATCTATATAGATGAGCAATATCATTATATTACATATTATTTATATTATTATATATTACTATATATTATATATTATCATAATATATAATATGCACATAATATATACATTAGGAGGAGTTGAAATATAAATATGAATTGAAAAGGCCTTTAGGTAGGAAAATCAGCATTTTGCTCCTTAGAAGAGTTTTCAAGAATTGCTTTAAAGTGTGTTATAGGGATCATAGCTTTTCCCTTCTAGGCTGAACTTCTCTAATCAGAGTATCAATTATTCAAGAGGTAGAGCCGTATCTTACTCATTCGTGTCCTCAGAACATAACAGAAAATGATGGGGTCTACCATAGTTTGGTTGAAATTAATGAGCAATTACAATATTCTTTCTTGGTAAGTTTCCTGGAGTCCCAGCTTGGTCAAACAGCCTTCTCTTCCAGACATCCGGGTGAGAAGGGATCCCGGACTTCAGCAAATCGACCACAGGCTGACGATGCTGGTGGTGGGAGAGTCTTGATGTAACCAGGAGTGCCTGGAAAAGGCAGATGTTGATAGCCCAGAGACTTCCAGAAAACTCACCACCAACTTCAGCAACCTCCAGTTAAGTACTTCCGCAGTAAGTTTTGAAAAGGAGGTAATGGCTTCAGTACCCTTCCTTTTTAGATCATGAGATCTAAACTCATGACCAAAATATCCCAACCAAAAAAAGTTTTTTTAAAAAAAGATGTTTTGTAACAATGTCTGGAATTTCGAACCCTTTTGTCCGAGGAATGTAACAGTTTTTGTTTTTTTTTTTAAAAGAGATTTCTAGGAAAATTCAGTATCTCAAAAAAAATATTTTAGCTAATGCTTATTGAACAATCAGGAAAATAAAATAATCTCTTGTCTGTATTCAAACCATTTTCTGGAAGTTGCAGATATGTATATTTTAAAATACTACCACTGTTTTTGGAATATCTGTTGATATCTACGGTTCTTATGGAGACACTGTCCTTAGCATATGAGTGTTTAATGAGTTTCAGTTATCATTATTACTGATATTAACATCTTTCATAACCTCCATTCCTCACCCCTCCCAATTCCCATTGTCATCCACTTTTTTTTTCTTTCTTTTTTTTTTAAGATTTTATTTATTTGACAGAGAAAGACACAGTGAGAGAAGGAGCACAAACAGGGGGAGTGTGAGTGGGAGAAGCAGGCCTCCACTGAGCAGGGCGCCCGATGTGGGGCTCAATCCTTGACCCTGGGATCATGGCCTGAGCTGAAGGCAGATGCTTAACAACTGAGCCACCAGGTGCCCATCTACTTCTTTCTTAATCTAATGCAATCTTCTCCAGCTTGACCCTACCCTGGCTTATGGACTCATGCTCTTTTTACTCCCCTAAATCCAGCAAGAGTCCTAAGATTAGAGTTTCTAGCCAGAAACCAAGAGAAACCAAGCCTTAAGTCACCGGCATCTCCTTCCTTGACTTGCTAGAAATCCAGCAGCTAAAACGAGCATCCAAACTGTCCCCCAGCCACTTCTGCACACACTTTACCTCCGGTGATGTTAATGGCAGCTATGTCTGCAGCACCAGAAGACATTACTGAGATGCATCAGAGAGCTTGAGGGCAAGGCAAAGGGACTATGAGAAGAAAGGATTATGCACAGGTGTACCTTGAGGATACGGCAGGTTTGGTTGCAGACCACCTCAATAAGAGAGAAACACAATAGAGAGTCACATGAAATTTTTAGTTTCCCAGTGCCTTTAAAATTTGTGTTTTTGCTATACTGTAGTCTACTCAGTGTGCAATATGTGCAAGCAACATGCATAATTCAAAAAGTAGTTTATCACTAAAAATTTCTAATCATCATCTGAGTTTTCAGTGAGTCATAATCTTTTGCTGGTGGAGGGTCTTGCCTTAATACTGATGGTTGCCGACTGCTCAGGCTGCTGGCTGCTGAAGGCTGCTGGGTGGCTGGGCAGTTTCTTAAAATAAGACAATAATGAAGTCGGCCTCATCGATTGACTCTACTTTTCAAGAATGATTTCTCAATAGTGTGTGATGCTGTCTGATAGCATTTTGCCCAGAGAACTTCTTTCACCATTGGAGTCATTTGCTCAAACATGCCACTGCTTTATCAATTGTTTGCTGTCATTTCAGCAATCTTTATGTCATCTTCACCAGGAGTAGATTTGATCCCAAGAAACCACTTCCTTTGCTCATCCATAAGAAAAAAAAAAACAACTCCTCATCTTGTTCAAGTTTTATCATGAAATTGCATCAGTTTAGCCCCATCTTCAGGCTCCACTTCTCATTCTAGTTGTCTTGCTGTCTCCATCACATCTGCAGTTACGGCTTCCACTGAAATCTTGAGTTGCTCAAAGCCATCCATGAAGATTGGAATCAACTTCTTCCAAACTCCTGTTCATGTTGATATTTTGACCCCTTTCCATGAATCACAGGTGATCTTTGCGGCATCTAGAGTGGCGAATTCTTCCCAGAAGATTTTCAATTTCCTTTGCCCAGATCCACCAGAGGAATCGCTATCTATGGAAGCTGTGGCTTTATGAAATGTATTTCTTAAATAGTGAGACCTGAAGTCAAAATTACTCCTTGATCTATGGGCTGCAGAGTGGATGTTGTGTTCGCAGGCATGGAAACAACAGGAATCTTATGGCCCATCTCCATCAGGACTCTTGGCTGACCAGGTGCACTGTCAACGGGCAGCCATATTTTGAAAGGAATCTTTTTTACTGAGCAGTGAGTCTCACAGTGGCCTTAAAATACTCAGTAAATCATGTTGTGAACAGAGGCTCTCTCACCTAGATTTGTTGTTCCATTTATGGAGCAGAGGTAGAGTACCTTTAGCATAGTTATGAAGGGCTCTAGGCATTTGGAGTGGGTCAATGAGCATTGATTTCAACTAAAATCAATTAGCCCCTAACAAACAAGCCAGCCTGTACTTTGAAGCTTTGAAGCCAAGCATTGACTTCTCTCCAGCTATGAAAGTCCTAGATGGCATCTCCTTCCATTAGAAGGCTGTTTCATCTGCATTGAGAATCTGTTGTTTAGTGTAGCCACCTTCATGAATTATCTGAGCTGGATCTTCTGGAGAACTCACTGCAGCTCCTACATCAGCACTTTGCTGCTTCACCTAGCACTCTTCTGTTATGGAGATGGTTTCTTTCCTTAAACCTCACGAGCCAAACTCTGCAACTTCAAACTTTCCTTCTGCAGCTTCCTCACCTCTCTCCACCTTCATAGAACTGCAGAGATTTGGGGTCTTGCTCTGTGTTAGGCTTTGGCTTATGGGAATGCTGTGCCTGGGTTGATCTTCTATTCAGACCACACAAATTTTCTCCATATCAGCAATAAGGCTGTTTCACCTTCTTAATATTTGTGTGCTCAGTGGAGGAGCACTTCTGATTTCCTTCAAGAACCTTTCCTTTGCATTCACAACTTGGCCAACTATTTGATACAGAGGCATATTTAATAAGTATTTGGCCTATTTTGGTTTTTGACATGCCTAAGCTTAAATCATTTCTAGCTTTTGATTTAAAATGTGAGACGTAGGACTCTTCCTTTCACCTGAGCACGTAGGGTTTGTTATACAATAACATTGTAGGGTTGTAAATTGGTCTAATTTCAATATTGTGTGTCTCCAATAGGGAAGTCCAAGGAGAGGGGGAGAGACAGGGGTATGGCTGGTGAGTCAGTCAGAACACAGAGCACATCTATTGATTAAGTTCACTAAAACTCTTAAAAGATTTTAATATGCTTCAGCATATCTTTTAGCAGTACCATCAAGGCACTATTCTTCTCTTATTAAACCTAGCCCCCTTTTCCCATGACACCACAAAAAATGATTCAAGAGGGACGAATGAGCATTCACACACACACATACACACGCAATTGCTGGCATTTCTCAACTGTCATATCCTTAAAGAGTGAGATAAGGATTGTACTAGAGATAGTGACGCTCATATTTCCCAACATTGATGCAGTTATGCAGAGCCTGTGACTAGCTTTCATCAATGGTTGTGGGTAGAAAGGATGTGTAATGTTTTGTTGTTTTGTTTTTTAAGATTTTTATTTATTTATTTGACAGAGAGAGAGATCACAAGTAGGCAGAGAGGCAGGCAGAGAGAGTAGGAGGAAGCAGGCTCCCTGTTGAGCAGAGAGCTCGATGCAGGCCTGGATCCCAGGACCCTGAGATCATGACCTGAGCCGAAGGCAGAGGCTTTAACCCACTGAGCCACCCAGGTGCCCAGGATGTGTAATGTTTGTTACCTTAGCATTAACAGCCTCTCCCAACTAATGCAGATTTGGCACAAGATACATCACAACACACTTTACTTTATCAAATATCAGCAATTTTATTTTCCTATTGTGAGAAAAATCTAGAAAGGCATATTGTGACAATTAAAGGGTCCCAGTCCTGCATTAGATTTCTAGCTTGGGAAGAAGAGGAGGATCCCATTTTTCTAGCTGGGGTAGTCTGTAATTTTTCAGATGACAGATAGATCAAAGTGACTGTCCATCTTATGAAGTCTACGTGACTACTTAGGTAGAATTTCTGAGTGCTAATGGATAACTTTTCGCTTAGGGGACAAACAGGAATAAGGAGGACATTAATCATCTTTACATAATTTGAGCATACTTTTAACTTCCAATTCAAATGTCTAAATGCTTAGTGTTAAATGTTTAAACATTTGAGTCCTGTTAATCACACATTTTAAGTAGGAGAGTCAACACTGGCAGTCATTACATTATCTTGAAAGAAAATGCACCTTAAAATCAATTAAGCTCACCATTTGAATATTCAACAAATGATAATACAAAATTTAAATATTCTCCTGAAAACCAGTTTTTGACAATAAGCAGAGAATTAAAATTACCTTTCAAGAAAGCAGTCACCTAGAGGAGCAGTGTAAAAGAAAAATTGTTCATATCTTATATGGCCCTAGTACAATCAATGCTCTTCTTTCCACCTGATATTCTGAGATTGTAACCTCTACAACACACAGTAAGTAGGGTTGGTCGAATTTTCCAACTTATGGCTGCCAACAGTATATTTTGCAGTATCCATCACATTTCTCCTCTACTGTCTGAGGTCTCAATTAGAATCAAAGCAGCAAGTGAAGACCTCATACTTACAAGTATCCTATTGATGTTGTTATAACATTACTTTTGACTCCCCCAAAACTTAAGTACAAATAGCCTCCTGTTGGCCAGAAACAGTTGATAACACATATTTTATAGGTTATCTACATTCCTATAATGAAATAAACTAGAGGAAAGAAAATGTCATTGAGAAAATCATAAAGAAGAGGAAATACATTTATTTATTAGGAAAAACCACATATAAGTAGACCTGTGCACTTCAAACTCATGTTCTTCCAGGTTCGATTGTATTAAGTTAAAGATTAGGGATATCTGTGTCAGAACCAGAAATCTAATTTTGTGTATCTCTTAGGAACCATAGCTAAAGAAAAGACAACACTTTTGTGATTTTATCAACAAGATTTGTACATCAATCAAGGTTTGTGTATTTCAACCATCAAATTTGAAACTGCCTGCCATTTTGGATTTACTTTATAACATATATAATGCTTCTGGGTTGAAACATTTCTGAAGATATAGAGAGACTTTCTCCTTTCCCTTGGTGATTTTACCATTTCCCCCTTCCCTCTTTCCACAAGTGTCAAATCTTTTTTATGTGTCAAATACTATGCAAGGTACTGGAGACGATAGTGAACAAAGCCAAACATGACTCGTCAGCATGGTGCTTGTGATAGTGATGGAGGCAAGAATTAAACACACAATTACCTAAATAATATTTAATATAATCTAAAGTATTTCTGTGATAAAGACAGTAAATTGGTTGTATATAAATTCATATTGTATCATCATGTAGTCAAGGAGTGTGATCTGGTTTGGAAATTCACAGATTTTCCTTGAGGAACCAATAATAGAGACGAAATCTGAGTAACAATACACTTTAGCAAATGAAATGGGAGAGGAAGAATATTCCAGGCAGAGGTAACAGAATGTAAGTGTTTGTGTTCAGAAGATACTCAGGCTTAACGTGTTTTGTTTTGTTTTGTTTTGTTTTGTTTTGTTTTAATCTCTAGGGGTTTGAGTCTTTTTAAAATATCTTCTATGTCTCTACATGCTCAATGCTTCTTGAATATGTGACATATATTTGATGTTCTTGTCTCCTAAAATCCATATAATTTCTGGGTCTGTTTCTATTGATTATTTTTCTCCTCATTATGAGGATATTTTTGTGCTTTTTCGATGTCTAGCCTTTTAAAAAAGTTTTTTAAAAAGATTTTTTATTTATTTGACACAGAGAAAGAAAGCAGAAGCAGGAGGAGCAGTAGGCAGAGGGAAAGGAATCCCTGCTGAGCAGAGAGCCCGAGGCAGGTCTTGATCCCAGGACTCTGGAATCATGACCTGAGTTGAAGGCAGACACTTAAGTGGCTGAGCCACCTGGGTGCTCTTGGATGTCTGGTAAGTCTTGATTGTATGCAGAGAATGTAAATTTTACCTTGTGCCAGATATTTTTGTGTTTCTATATATTCTTGAATTTCATTCTAGGAGGTTACTAAATTACTCGCAGAGTGTATAACTTTACTTTCATTTTTAAGTTTTGTTAGGTGGAATCAAAACAGTCTTTAGGGCTAATTAATAAGGCAGTAGTCTTTTGAGTATTCTATCCAATGGCCCTTGTATGATGAGATTTTCTGTTCTCCCTGGTGGGCACTTGAGCTATTCCCAGCTTTGGGTGAACCCCAGGTCTTGTGTCCTCTGTGCCTTCTGAGAGTTTCTTTCTGTAGTTACTGGTAGTGTCATCACAAAAAAAGGGCTGATAAGTACTCCGCTGAGGACTCAAGGATAACCTTCGGCAGACCTCTGGAGCTCCCTCTCTGTGTAAGTCATTCTTCTCCAGTCCTCTCCTGGGAGCTACTGCTGCCTTAGCAACCTGGAACCCTCAGCTCCATCTCTTCCATTTGGGGCAGTCAATAAACTTCTGGGCTCTTTCTCCTGTGCCACATCCTGGAAAGTCTCCGGGCAGTAAGCTAGGACCTAAATAAGGCTCACCTTTCTTGTTTCCCTTCCTTCAAGGATGAGAAGTCCTGTGTTGTCCAATGCGTGTAAACCATTGTTTCATATCTTGTCCATTTTTGTGTTTGTTTCAGGTGGGAGGGTAAATCTGGTCCATGTTATTACTGCTATTTTTTAAAAAGATTTTATTGGGGTGCCTGGGTGGCTCAATCATTAAGCATCTGCCTTCGGCTCAGGTCATGATCCCAGAGTCCTGGATTGAGCCCCTCATTGGACTCCCTGCTCTGCAGGAAGCCTGCTTCTCCCTCTCTGACTCCCCCTGCTTGTGTTCCCTCTCTAGCTGTATTTCTCTCTGTCAAATAAATAATAAAATAATTTTTAAAAATTTATTTATTTATTTATTTGCAGAAAGACAGAGTGACAATACAAGCAGGGGGACCTGTAGGCAGAAGGAGAAGCAGGCTCCCTGTTGAGCAAGGAGCCCAATGCCAGACTTGATCTCAGGACCCTGGGATCATAACCTGAGCCAAAGGCAAATGCCTAATTAACAGAGCCACCCAGACACTTCTGGTCCATGTTATTCTCTATTCCATTTTGGTAGGCAGTGGAAGTTTGAAAGGCCTTGACAGAATGTTTGTGGGGCCAGAATTACATTTGTCAGATGACACCAGAGAAGTAGACTAGGAACACGTCATATATTGATCTGAAATATTAATACACCTTTTTCTTTCTGCCCTTTCATGTACACAGTACATACATGTTAACTTCAGGTGCCCATCTACCTGGGGGTGGGATGTGACATGCTAAGGACACAGAAGCATCCATATGCTATGTTAAGAGTACAAGACAGTGGTAAATTGGCTGGGGGGTCTGGAGAACCCAGCATGGAGTAAAGAGGATACTATGTATGGGGACTGAGTATGGTTGAGGCTAGCAAAAAAATCTGTCCAGGAGGTTGATGAGATCAGCAGTACTTCATTTCCAGTGCTGGGTGCTGGGGGGCAGGGGTATGAAGGGAGGATCCCAGAAGAGCCACTTCATGGCCCAGACCAGCCAGGGTCCAAAAAATGTCTGGAGAAATCTCCAAAGAAAATCCTAAGGCATTTCAAGTAACCTTCACCCCCCACTACCTGTAGCCCCCACCGCCCCCGCCCCCCAAGTATATCATGGCTCACCTCTACTTCCCTATAAGCTTGAGTGTTGCCTAGGAGGAAGGTGAAGAGAGGAGATAGAACTTAGGTGTTTTTTATTTAAAAAAATTTTTTTTTAAGATTTTATTTATTAAACAGAGAGAGGGAGAGAGCACAAGCAGGAGAGGGAGAAGCAGGCTCCCCACTGAGCAGGAGCCCAATGCTGGACCCTGAGATCATGACTTGATCTGAAGGTAGACGCTTAACCAACTGAGCCACCCAGGTGCCCTAGGTTTAGCATTTAGTCAACTCATCTAAACAATCAAAAACTGTGTAAATGGGCATGCATCAAAATTTCCCCTCATCTGACTTTTCAGATTCCTTTCCTTTAGCTACCCCTCAGGATGAGATCTTTTGAGTAATGGCAGATCAGTTAATAGGAAACAAAGTGGCTTTTTCTTTAAAAAAAAAAATCTATCTACATGTAGTATGAGTAAATCTGCAACCTCACTGCAAAGTTAATCTCTGGCTTGGGCCCCCAAGGAGTTTTTCAAAGAAAGAAAAAAATATATATTTTTTAAAGTTGAAAGCTTTTTGTTTTTTGTTTTTGTTTTTGTTTTTTAAAAAAACTCTGGCTTGACAATGGGAAGCCAATTAAATCTACTAAAAGCACACTTGGTGGGAAGGACAGTATTTTGTGTTTCATGTTTCAAAAATTTACTTCCACGAAGTTGAGTGATGGGAAGCTTAAAGGTCTTTCAGAGACTGTTATATAAAAATTAACTGAAAATTAATTGAAAAAGAATCAAATTTTTTAAAAATAAATATTTTAAGAATAATTCTAGCAGTGTATTGATATATAAAGATTTTACCACTATTCCAAGGTTCCTAGATGACTATATTAATAAAAAATGCTAGAAGAAAGGCAAAGTTCATTCTTCATAAATGTTGTCATTTGGACACCAAACCACAATGAAAAAAAGTCTTCATCTTTTCTCAGTGAGAGAAAAATTTATTCCAAGAAATTTTAAAAGATTATCATAATAACTTTTTTCTTTTTCACGTGTTTATTTAAATTCAATTTAGTTAACATATCATGTAATATTACTTTCAGGTGTAGAAGTTAGTGAGTCATCACTTTCCTGATCATGAAAAAGAGTCAACTATAGAAGGTACTTCTCCATCTGCAGCGCAGAAACGCTATGACGTCATAACGCTACAGGGAGACCTCCGCGAGCCCGGATGCGCCTGCAAACTCCCAGCTGTACTAATTAGGTTTGCGTGGCCTGTTCAGTTCAGAAAATATGATTGCTAGTGACTGAATGCCTCATGGAAACATAATATGTTTGAATTCTTTAGGGAAAAAAAAGGAACCTCAACTTCTATAACTTTATTGGAAGAAAAGATTATCATTTATAGGACATCTCATAGGAAAAATAACAGCTAGCATTCACGTGTATGTTTCAGTGCTTCCTGATGAATTTTCCTGGCTAGGCCCTGACTAGAACAACCAGCAAACATCCAGTAATTAGCTTGCTCCTAGAGACGTAATAGTAAAATATAAGGCAGATGAGCTAATGACCGGAATTGTGGAGAAGGACCCCGCGGAGACCTGGTTACGTGGTTCCTGGTAAGAGAGATAAGAGAAAGATTAGAAAGATTGGCTCGGATCTGGAAGTGTTCATGCAGAGAATTCCTGGTTATTTCATTTTTTAGAAGCGTGCGTCTTGACTCCTTGAGGACCAGTCGGAGCAAACAATTTAGAAAGCAAGCTACCAAGTAATGAGTTTTAGGCAATGCATTTTGAACCCATCAGAGAGTATAACTGGTTTGGGAGTAATTGTTAGTGCACAGTGGAAAACTGAGATTCACATGCCCAGATTTGTCTCTGACTGCAAGTCTGAAAGATAGGAAAATGAGATGTGTCATTTAAAGGGAAGGGCTTTTTTATTTCCATATTGCACTGCTAGAAAGTTTCTCTGGTTTAAAAATGTAGTAATATAATAAATCAGAATGTCGCTATTTTAAATTTTCACCAATTTAAAAGATAAATTGATAACATGTAAGTATGTATTTCTGTTTTAGATATATCAACACATATAATGTAGAGACAATTAATAATATGAAAGAAAACATACCAAATGGTATGTAACATGACACAATGAATGGTCATGTCCAGATCATCCAGCTTGGGAAACAATATCTTACTGATACTGCTGAGGCGGTTCATGTCTCTTCTGGTTGCATTGTGACATATGTAGATATTGTTAAAAGATGTAATAATTTTGGACATCTTTAAATTTTATTTGAATGAAATTATACTGTATATTCCCTGTAACGTGATATCATGTTCACAAGAATCAACCACATTGATTAGTCCTGAAGGACTAGGCCATTTGCTTTATTCTTGAATAGAGTCACGATAGAGTCCATTGTTAGACATTTAGCTTGTTTCCAATTCCTTGCTATTATATCTGCTGCTGCTGCAAGCTTTCTTCTCTATGGTTCCTGTGTGTAGTTTTGAGCGGGTCTGTGGGAGATATTTCTAGGGTGGAATTCCGCGTTATATGGTAAACACATTTCCAACCCAACTAGATTTTGACAAATTGCACTTAAAATGTTTTCTTTTCCCCAGGTATACTTCAACGAGCACTGAAGTATATCTTCTTAAGATATATCTTATCTTATGGATAAGAGCTCCATAATTCCACTTTTTTGATAACACTTTGCATTGTCAGGGTTTTCAACAATTACCATTCTGATCAGGGTGAAATGATATAGTGATTATAACTTGCACCTTTATTTCTAGGTTGTATATATACAGATATATATTTTTAGGACTATTTTTTTTAGAGGGGTGCCTGGGTGGCTCAGGCAGTTGAGCGACTGACTAGTGATTTTAGCTCAGGTCATGATGTCATAGGCTGAGAGATCCAGCCCAGTGTGGGATTCTGAACTCAGCAGGGAATCTTCTTGAAATTCTCTCCCCTGTTCCTCTCCCTATGTGCGTGCATGTGTATCCTCTCTCTTTCTCTCTCTCTGAAATAAATAAACAAATCTTTAAAGACTAGTTTTTAAAGTAGTTTTAGGTTCCCCAAAATATGTGCAGAAGGTACAGAGATTTCTCCTCTGTCTCCTACCCACATACGTCTATAGGTTCACCCATAGTCAATATCATCTCCTAGAGGGTACATTTGTTATGACTGATGAACCTACGCTGACACATCATAACCGCCTCAAGTCCATGGTTTACATTAGAATTTACTTGTGATATCATACATTCTATGAATTTGGACAAATATCTAATGACATGACACCATCGTTATGGTACCATACGGAATATTTCCATTGCCCTAAAAAATCATTTGCCTATTCAGACTCTCACTCCCAACCCCTAACAACCACTGATTTTTTTACTGTCTCTCCACGGATCTACCTTTTCTAGACTGTCATATAGTTGGAATCACATAGTGGATAGCCTTTTCAGATTAGCTTTTTTCACTTAGTAATACGCCATGAAGGTTCTTTCAAGTCATTTCATGGTTTGATAGCTCATGTCTTTGTAGTGCTCAATAACATTCCATTACCTGTGTGTACCACAGTTTATTTACTCATTCACCTACCGAAGGGTATCGTGGTTGCTTCCAAATTTTAGCAACTATCACTACATCTGTTATAAGCATTTGTGTGCGGGTGTTTGTGTGGACACAAACTTACAGCTCCTTTGGATGAATACCAACAAACATCATTGCTAAATAGTACACTAAGAATATGTTTAGTTGAATAAGTTTTTTCATGTGTTTATTGGTCAGTTGAGCTTCAGGTTTCTAGTTTCTGACTTGCATGCAAAAATCTGTGACATATTTTCCATTCAATTATTTCTTTTTGCTTATTGATTTCTTTGTATTTCAACATACTAAACTTGCACTGTTTGCAAGTATCATCCCCCAGGCTTTAGGTTTTCTTTTAATTTTGTAATGGGATAATTTTGGAAATGAATTTTTTTATGTATCATTTTTTAATTGACTGTTTTCCTTGCTTAAGAATTCTTCTTGATGTGGAGGTTTCAAAGATAATCTGTATTTTCTTCAAAAAGTCTCTAAGATTTGCTTATGTGAATATCATGTATCTTTATATGACCTTTTACCCTCCTAAAGCATTTTGTCTTAGTATCTGTTTTGTTTGATATTAATACGACTATTTTAGCTTTTTTTTTACATTTTTTCTATGTGTGTCATGCATACCTTTTCCTATGCTTTTGCTTTAGCTGTGTATTTTTTCTATGTTTTACATTTACTTTTTCTGATTTTTTTTGTTTACATGTATCTTTCATAAACAGCATGCAGTTGGCTTTTAAAAAAAGTTCAGCCTGAAAATCGTTTGTCCTTTAACTGGCAGATTTAGTCCATTGATTTTTATTGTGATGATGCATGTATATTGAAGTTTAAATATGTTCTTCATATTAACAAGGCTTTAAATATGTTCTTCAAAAATGTGCTTTTTTCTTCTTTCCTTACTGCTCATAGAATAATGAGCTTTTAAAATTCAATGTCCCTGGTTACAAGATACATACTTTATTTTAGCTCTTCAGTGTTAACATTAAAATTTCAGCACAGATAGCTGACTGAACCCAAAGCTAATCCATAAACAACACAAGAAATTTAGAACATAAGGATCACCAGCCCAATTCATTTATAATGTTAATTTCCTTTTTCCTCCTTGTTTTTAGTTGCTGGTGATTTCTCTTCCTTTTTTCATAGTTTAGGTCTGCATTTTAAAGAATGTTTGTTAATATATTTTTTTCTTGCATTTCTAGATATTTTTAGCATTCATCTCCACCCCTCCCCACCCCCTAGCCCCCCGAATGATACAATGTATCAGAGACAAAGTCAAGTTTGACTTTCAGGCGCCTGTCGTGCAGCAATGGCCATCCTTTTCATAAGGGCTGATAGTTCTTTGTAGGGTAGGAGAAGGGCATGAAGCAGTAAGCTTCAGAGGAGTAGGGCTGCCCAAAGGCATGAGAGAAGCCCAGAGCAGAGGCTGCGACAATGCTAATGGTATTTCTGCTTCACATTTCTACCTAAACCTGACCTTGTCCACAGTTTTAATCAAGTAATATCTATTTCTCCTAAGGATTTACTGTGCCTTTGTCAGAAACAAACCCACTATCGACTTAGAAAAACATGGGTTAGTTTTTTCCTTTGGAGTTCAGAGTTTTCTCCAGAGAATGAGGGAGGAAAAGTTTATCCTCTGTGACTGCTGGAAAGTTCTATGTTCCTTCACAGCAAAGAGAAGTTTTATGATAACTTCAAAAGTAAAGTACTTGGACCCCTGCTGGGGACCAGCGCAGTAGTTGCTAGGAGAGCAAAATTATAATAGATGCCTTGCTCAGGAAATCTAGCAAGTTGAGTTTCCTGGGGCTAAGTCTTTACTCTTCATATGTTTCAGCTCAGGAATGATTGCAAGGGGAGCCTTGTTAGAACTGTCATAAAGGTTTGCCTACCTTGAAATGTGTCGAATTTGCCAAACCTACCCTCTACTTGTATAAAGATGCAACTTCAGGTAACGGTCGCTGGCTAGTGTTATTCTTTATTTGGTTCTTGTCACCTGTTCTGTGTTCTTTTCTCTTAAGAGTGTTATTTTGGCACTTAGGTAGATATGGGAAGTGCGTGCTCAATAATTAGTTTAGAATTTGTCCTGGGTCCCCTGGGGTCTTTCCCAGCTGAGTGTTCCTTCTCAGGACATGGGCTTTGGGAATTCATAAGAGATTGAAAAGAAGTAGGGGACACTGAGGAAAAGAATTCACAGAGCATTGGAGAAATCCTGAGGATATAGGGGTTGAGACTGTGGGACCAGAGGAGAGGAGAAATAGAGATACTTGGAGTAGTCAGTCTCCTCATTCATATTGGCATGACTGAAAGGAGGTATAGCCTGCCTTCTACATAGTTTTTGAGTAACTTAAAGACTGGACTGATGCCTTATTCACCTCTGTATCTGACCAGACAGGTGTTCAATCATATCTGAATTGTAAGAAACACTTACAGCTCACACTTCAGAAGGTCAAAGGATAAAAAGAAATGAGAAATTAGACAGATTTTATTTTCTTTTTTCCACTTGTGGCAGCCCCTGATAAAAATAAGTAAGTAAATACATACATAAAATAGCAGTCTATACTCTAACGGTCTCGGAATTTTTTGAGATTGCTTTTTTGCATTCTATGTAAAAATTCTTTATGCTAAAAATATATTTACAAATGATTCACCCATTCGAGAACTTGTAAGTACTAATATGTTAACTTGAGCACTGCTATATCATCACTTACATTTTTCTCTCATCTCCCACACACTGTATATGAATAGGATTTACTAAAGCAGTGACTTTTTTTGGAAAGTGGGAATGGTTAGAGCCAGAAAATGCACCTCTAGGCTGACTCTTTAGAATGCTCCCTCCAAAAAAGCCAGCTACATGTGTTTAATTGTCCCAGCACATCACCACACTCCAAAGTTAGTGGGATTTAACCACCGAATCTCAGACGTCCAAGCCTAGGGAATGACGTCTTGATTTTACTATCTGTCACCCCAGAAAATAAGTATCTGGGCCTCATCCAAGTGGTTATGCATACTCCAAATACAGAAGGGTTTAGAATGATTTGGAATTTCTGCAGCACGAGTTAGAGATAGTTGGGTTATACCACAGAGAATAATTACCAAATATTTTACAAAATGTCCCTGTTTTTTAATGACTTTGTTTTTTATTTTTATTTTTTTTATTGTGTCACGTTAGTCACCATAAAAATACATGATTAGTTTTTGATGCAGGGTTCCAAGATTCATTGTTTATGTACAACATCCAGTGCTCCATGCAATATGCGTCCTTAATACCCACCACCAGGAATTGTTTTTATATTTTAAAATGCTTAAAAAAAAATCAAAAGAGGAAGAATATTTTATGACATATGAAAATAATTTAAAGTCAAGCTTTAGGTTCATTAATAACGTTTCACTGGAACATTGCCACACTCATTCATTCACTTATCAGTGGCTGTTTTCACACTACATCAGCATAGTTCAGTAGTTTTGATAGAGAGGATATGGCCTGCAAAGCCCAGAATATTTACTTTCTGGCCTTTTGCAGAAAAAAAAAATGGATGCTTCCTGCTTTATGCCATTGTCAGAGAGAATCCTGTGCTACAGATCACTTTACCTTGGATCAGAGACAAGAGGGCTGACTTTTTTTCTTTTATTTGTGTATCAATGTATATAAGATGGTCTTCCTTCTGGTCTCTATATAGCCAGGAGCATAGCATGAGTAACCATCTATAATATTTTCTGATTTTTTATAAAAGATTTTATTTACTTATTTGAGAAAGAGAATAAATAGTTGGGGGGCAGAGGGAGAGAGAAAGAAAGCTGACTTTCCGCTAAGCGGGAAGCGCGATGCGGGACTCGATCCCAGGACCCTGCCATCATGACCCTAGCCGAAGGCAGACGCTTAACTGGCGGAGCCACCCAGGCGCCCCTTTTCTGATATTGTAGATAAGAAGTCACAAGAAGATTCCAAATGTAGTCCAGTCTGTACGTATATGAACACGTGTACATAGATGGAATGAAGAACAAAGAAGCCTGTTTCCTGGAGGGCCCAGCAGGATCATAAAATTCTAATTTGACTGTTGCTTCTTTCCATTTGGTATCTCTCTCCTTTTTTCTCTTTTCTTTTTTAGTTTTCTTTAAATAGCCAGGCCATATTTTGGAATGTTCAAAAGCCGCGTAGATAACAGTTTTGTTTTGTTATGTTTCTGCAATTGAGCATGAAATTTGCATGTTTTTAAGATTATTTAAAGGGGTTTCATTGGGTTACAGGAACATTCAAAGTTAAATAAAACTGCTGGCCCCGTGACATATACTGTTCTCTGGAGTTACACGCCAGGCGACGGAAATTCTACCATCCTATTCCCAGTGCTCTGTGAAAACCAGACCACTCTCTTTCTGCTACACAGCTGCAGAGACGATGATTAATATTCTGTGATTAACATTCCTCTGATCTGAGAGTAAGGGGGACAGAGTTCAATCCCATTTCTGCCTGCAGCTAATTTTGCAGCTTGAAGTTCCTCATTTAAATGTTATTGGTTCAGATTTAAAAATTACAAACCAATGTAGTTGAACTAGATGACCTTGATGACTCCAAAACATGATGCTCTTATTTTAACTTATTTTTTAAAGGATTTATTTATTTGTCAGAGAAAGAGAGAAGAGGAGAGAGAGCAGCAGGCAGAGGGAGAAGCAGGCTTCCCACTGAGCAAGGAGCCTGATGGGGGACTCAATCTCCTGACCCTGTGATCATGACCTGAGCCAAAGGCAGAGGCTTAACTGACTGAGTCACCCAGGTGTCCCTGTTTTAACTTATTGAGGATTGCCTCTTCCCCTACTGAATTGACTGCAAATACCTTGATTTTTTTGTACAAGTAATGTAGAAATGCGGTGGAATTTGTCTTCTTTTTCCCATAATCAAACTATTGCAATGACTAGCATGATTAAAATATTGTAGTGAGATATTGCCCACTACATTTAAAAGAGAAGACATCAGTCCTAGGGGCCAGTTAATAATGAGAAGGAACAGAAAAGCAATAACCATAAAATAAGCCATATAAAAAATAAATAAAAGAAGCCACATAAGAGAACCCGCTCTATGTACATAAAGTAAGAACATCTTGATGGTGAAGATGTGGAGGAATGGGGAAAAAAACCTCAGAGGCATTTTATGAAAAACCAAACTCAAACCAGTCTTCTTTCATCCAGCAAAACAAACAACTTCTGAAACATCCATCTTCTTCCGTGTTGCCATGTTTCAGGGTCAAAGTAGGAGCATTTGTTGACTATTGAAGGCACCTTTGTCAGTTCAACCCTCTTCAGACTTTGAGAGTAATGGAAAAGGGAGAAAGGTGAAAAAAAGAAGAGACAAAAATAACCAATAGAGAACAGAAGGGATCAAAGAAGATGAGAAAGAAATAAAGGAGAAAAATTTCAAGTTGATGGTAACATTCCAAGACCACAGCACATTTTTATTTTGTTTTTTGAAAAAAAACCTTTGACCTCATGAAACACTTCGTGAAATGTTCTGTTCTTCCTGACCCCATCGAAGAACATAGAGTTCAAGACTGACTACAAATAACCCCCGATTTGATATTTACTATGACAAGACACACTTCATCTCAAAGATATTTTTTTGGATGGTAAGTTTGGACAGCCTGTTGTCTTTTCACATATTTCACTAATGAGCAGCCAGATAGTTGAAGATAATTTCTGCTTTCCTACAGCTTAAAGACTGAATCAGAAAAAGTCACACAATAGTTGAATTTTGAAAGGAAACATGTTTTAAACCAAATCACCTGGAGGATGATTCATTATAACGAATCCAATTATATATATTTGTATATATATACATACATATACTCCTTCTTTATATAAATACTTAGTCTAGGCAAGTGGGACTTAGCCATTTCACATTCATAATATTGCCTCATCACCCAAACCCCCAAACAGATTTTCTCCTTTTTTTTTTTCAAGATTTTATTTATTTGACAGAGAGAAACATAGTCAGAGAGGGAACACAAGCAGGGGGAGTGAGAGAGGGAGAAGCAGGCTTCCTGCCAAGCAGGGAGCCCGATGTGGGACTAGATCCCGGGTCTCCGGGATCATGTCCTGAGCTGAAAGCAGTAGCTTAATCAACTGAGACACCCAGGTGCCCCGGATTTTCTCCTTTTTGATGACATGGTTGTGCTTTTATTAATAGTCATTAAGTCAATTTGATAATTTGCTGTCAGGATATGAAATATTGTTAGTGTGCCTCATTTCCCAATTAAGACAGGTGTGAATGTATAGAATCAGCGTTTTGTTTTGGAAAGAAGACTGATTCAAGATCTAATGCAGGACTCCCCAGCAACGGATAGAATAAGTCACCAATCCGTGCCTTTGTACCCTCATCTAAAATGAGCGCAGTTGACACAATTTAGCTTTTCCATCTCTACAATATTATGATTAGAGCAAAATCCAGAGAGAAATGAGATAATGCTCATAATAATATTACAGTGACATTCTCCTGTCCAGAATCTCAAGTACTATGAAGATAGAGCTCTCCATGACTATAAGCTGACTGATAGTGCATTATTGCCATGTGAGGTAAACAAAGGACCACCAACTTTTTTGACTTTTTGGAACTTGCATTTACAGTAATTGTTAAAAACAAAAAATCAGAGAAACCATGGTCCCTGTCCCTAAGCAAGTGTGGAGATGTTTGCAGATGAATATGTAAACCAAATTCAACTACTGTGTAGGAGTAAATAAAAGGTAGGTATTCAAACAAAAGGGTTCAGAGATTTAAACTATTTATGGATGGTATTAGTTTCTTGTTGCTGTTGTAACAAATTGCCACAAACACAGTGGTTTAAAATATCTCAAATTTATTATCTTAGCATTCTAAAGATTGGAGTCAAAATGGGTCTCTAAAATCAATGGGTTGGTAGGGCTGTGCTCTTTTTCTAGAGATTTTAGGAAAGACTTCATTTCTTGCCCTTTCCACCTGTACTCCTTGGCTCATGGTCCTCTTCCGCCTTCAAATCCAGCAATGGCCAGTGGAGTTTGTCTTGTATCAGATCACTCCAACCCTCATATTCTGACTCCTTCATCACTCATAAGGATAATTATGATCACCTTGGTCCCACCCCGATACTGTGGAATAGTCCCCTATCTCAAAGTCAATCTATGAGCAATCTTACTTCCATCTTCAAGTTTAACTTCCCCTTGCCATGTAAATAATATATCACGGGATCAGGGATTAGTATACAGACACCTTTGGATTAGTAAATGGACATGATTCTACCTATCACACCAACAGAGTGTTAAGTATTAGCTTTCTGATGGCTCTGATCAGCAATTCCAATTAATCTTAGTCATGCTACCCTTAAGAACATGCATTCTGTTCCATAACTTTGATTATGTTCTTCACATAGTCTGATATGAGTCTTTGAGAATTCATTCAGGACACAGAGGAGAACTGGGTTAGAACATCTCGGGTGACATTCCTGTGGGAGCTGTGGACACATACCCTTTTGCCCATGCTTAATCCTGGTTCGTTCTGATCATGTGTTGTTTCAGTTTATATATATCCAAGGAAATGATGTTTTATTATTACCATCTGTTTCTTATAAGCTATGAATCATCAATTGGCTCCCAGGACCCTAAGGCCTTAGATACTTTAATACTAATTCATAGGTCTTTGATGGTATCATTACAAAAACATCAAAATGTCTGTTTTTTTTTTTTAAACCAAGAAAGAACTGCAGTTAAAACTCATTAATGTTCATGCACCACACCCAGTGCTCCGTGCAATATGTGCCCTCAGTACCCACCACCAGGCTGAATCTTGGAATGCTGAAAAAATAAATTATTTTTTAAAAAGTGATAATAAAATAAAATAAAATCTTTTGGATACTGAAAAAAATTCATTAATGCCCTTCAATATTAAATAGTATTCTTGCTTCTAAATATGATGATGCAGAGAAATGATGACAACTAATTCTTTTATATTGTTGTGGGAAGGTGACTAGACTCCTTATCAGAAAATTTCTAAATTTTTCTTCCAGATTCTTACTTTCAAAATCAAACCCAGTATTTTATTATATTTTATTTTGTTTTATTTTATTTTATTTTATTTTATTTTACTTTACTTTATTTTATTTTACTTTACTTTACTTTACTTTACTTTACTTTATTTTATTTTATTTTATTTTATTTTATTTTATTTTATTTTATTTTATTTTATTATTATTATTTTTTTCCAAACCCAGTATTTTAGAACTAATGGGAACTGAGGTCAAAGAATACAGTCATAGTAGGCACTGTGGGCCTTACCACATCATCCCAAAGAAGGAAAATAAAATTGAATTGTTAGGGTGCTGGATATGAGATTACTCAGTTTTATTCAAATAAGAAAAGAACATGGTCTCCAGATGTTTCTTTTAGTCAGAGCAATGCTGTAACCAGAAGCCAAGAATGCTGATTCCTTGATTCTTTTATAGCTTTAAGGTAGATCTGCAGAGTAGCTTCTATCCTAGAGCCTTATGATTAAAGACACATAGTAGAAACCCACTTAAATGCTTTTTTAAAAATAATGTTTCATACCTTTTTGACTATAAAGGAAATACTTGTTAAATTGTAAACATATCAAAACAATTATAGAATTTAAAGAATTAAAATCATCCATAATTTTCCTGTCAGCTTATGGTTACAGTTTTTATAATATTTCTTTCTATTTGGTAATGATCTCTTCTTGGATGAGACGAAAGGAACCAGCATTTGTTAGCAGCCTGTTATTTTGTTTCCATCCTTCATACTTCAGTCAACCCTATTTTATGAATTTACTTACAAATCTTACATGTAGCTCTGCAGAGTCTAAAAGAAAAATAAACCAAATAAACCAATAATAAACTAAGAAAACCCCCACATAATAATGCAAATTTGTCCTTATGGAAGTTCAGAAATGGAATTGATGCAGGTACCATCTCTCCTATTCCTATCTCTAGGGTTACTAAATGGCATTGCTAAGAAAGAAGAAAAAGAAGGAAGAAGGAAGGAAAGGAAGGAAGGAAGGAAGGGAGGGAAGGAGGGAGGGGAGAGAAAGAAAGAAAAAAAAAGAAAGAAAGGAAAGAAAGAGAAAGAAGGAAGGAAGGAAAGAAAGAAAGGAAGAAAAGAAAAGAATGTTTGAATACTTTGTGCAAAGATTTTGTCAACTCTAGGAAAACAAAGATATAGAACATGGGCACAAGTTCTTCAAAGAACTTATAGTAGAATTGTATATATATGTATATATAGTATAATAAAAAGCCATATACTTCCAGAAATGATTTTGATACAAGGAAGCAAATCATTAAGGAGCAAAAGAGGAACTACACACAAAACTGCCAGATGAATTTAGGAGAGCTCTTTTTGGTGTACAGTAAAGAGATGCCTGGAAATGCTTTTGTGAAGGAGGTAAGATTTGAATTGTTCCTTCAGAGAAAATGAGGATGTTGGTCATTCACCTTCGCTCCTTCATTTAATAAATATTTATTGGTTACTTACTAGAAATATTGCAGAGCATGTAGTTTGGTCTATGTTTGAAGACTGGTGAGAATGACTAATTAGACCTGTTTGAGATTGGCTTTACTGTACATTGCTAACTGATCAGCAGACAAGCAGGGTAAATATTGGCATGAGACCACACACAGAAGCGAGTGGTTGAGGCCTTCTTTGATTTTAGTTCATCCAGAGACAGTCCTCTCATTTTCAGGGAAGAATTTCAAGGTGGATGAGCACATTTTGCGATGTTATGGGTCATATGTAGCCACACCAGCATTCCAGTGTCTGTCCCATTACAGCATGAGGAAATTAGGGCTATGACCCAGTTACATTTCTCCATGTGTTACTTCCTTCTGCTTTGAGCCCACACAAGGTTTCAAGGCACGGGGTCTGGTCATTTTGCAACACACTATTAACACTTAGCACTTTATAAGGGGGCACAAGACAGAGAAGGCCTTTGCTCTTAGTATGCATTCTGAAGGAAGTTAAATAAAATATAAAGTGGGAAGGAACGTGGAGAAGAAAGGTTGAGGTATACAGTGATGTGCAGGTGTAGTCTGTTCATGAGATAGGAAGGCGTATCCAATGAGTATCTTTGGAACAGAGAATAAACCTACAGGAATGATCGGAGATAGGTTGTTTCAAATGAATAAGAGAAATAAAGTGCAGAATCTTTTATTCTAGGGAGACATTTGAATGTTACACTAAAAATAATGAGGAACTATTAAAAGTCTATTGCAAAGACGGTGGTGATTTTTTTGAGAAGATTGAGCTAGCTATAGTGTGCAGTGGATTTGGAGGATCAGACACCAATGGAGGAAATATGACTGTGGTAGTTATTTTATGTGTTAACTTGACTAGACCACAAGATGCCCAGACATTTGGTCAAACATTATTTTGGGGTATCTGTGAGGATGTTTCTGGATGAGATTAATGTTTGCGTTGGCAGACAGACTAGAGGAGATGCTTTCCCTAATGTGAGTGGGCCTCATCTAATCAGTTGAAGGTCTGAATAGAAGGGAAAAAAAGGGACTTTCCTCCCTAATTGCTTTCAGCTGGGACATTGTTTTTTTCTGCCTTTATATTCTAACTGAAATATCTACTATTCCTAGGTCTTGAGCCTGTTAGCCTTCAGGTTGGACTGTATATGACAAATAGATTTATACATAATAGAACAGAAACAATATATCCTATTGGTTTTGTTTCTCTGGAGAACTCTCACCGATTCAGCTAATTAAGAGACTTTTTGTTGTAGTCCAGGTAAAAGGTGATAAGGGCAGGGAGTCAGAGGGCAACTCTGAGGGGGCAAAGGAAGGAAGAAATGAGAATGACATTTATAGGAAAGTAATTAGAACCTAGTGAGGGAATAACTGACTGGGGAGGGATGAGAAAGGGTCTGAAACTTACTGAGTACCTGAATCAGACTGGTTTTCCTAGAAGTAAAGGCATGAAGCAAAATGGTCTTGGTAACACTTTATTTGGGTATGAATTCTTCAGAGAAAGAAAAATGAGGGAAAATCGAAAGAGAGATAAGGAAGGAGGGAAAGCCACAACTTTGTAAGAAACATAGCCAGTCACGTGACTTTTCTGGAAAGGCTGTATGGAATAGCTTTATCTTGCAACTGTCTGATGGGGAAAAGGAGAAATGAAGTCATTTTTTATCTGCCAGTCACACATTCTCTTTCATCTCTTATTGGTCCAAGTTCTTCCCACAGGGCATTAATTCCCTTGCATTTTGACAACCTTTGGGGAAGCCGTGATGGCCTAAGGGCTCAGGGAAGCCAGCCAGCCAGTGTCAGAGAGTTGTCTCTTTGCCTGCATGCCTGCCTCAGGGCCTGACTGGGCGACCCACTGCAGGCCCTTCAGGCATTCCCATATCTTTTCATGCTTGAACAGCAAGAAGAGAGTCCAGGTGCGAGACCAGTGGTGGGCAAGAGGAGATATCAGAGAAGGTCTGTCAAGAGTGGTTACCTGGTGAGTGGGAGTAACTGGTCCCAACAGAAGGTGCTCTGAGGACTGGCCTAGGGAAGATCAGAGCCTCCATTATGGTTACAAATCATGCTGGTGTCAGGTGCTCATCCTGAAGGGACATCAGAAAACTGTGGGCCAGTGAATCTGGAGAAGAGCAAAACTGGGTCTGAAGTGTGAGTTCCAGAGAGAATGATGGGACGACTGAACAGGAACAAACAATCCTAAGGAGAAATGGACATTTCTCAGAAAAGGAAAATGAATCATTTGGCTTTACATAGTTGAGGGGATGGCTTGTAGTGGGTATCAAAAATCATGAATCAATGAAAAGCTAATGTTTGATGGGACTTTAGAGGCCATGGTGTTGCCATTTCTTATTTGACAGATACTGGAAGACATGATTCAGAGAAGTTTAATGATTTTACAAGCGTTATAATGTGTTAGTTATAGAAGTGGGAAATAAACTCCTTTCCATCAGACTGTTACTTTTGACCAGTCACATGGGGAGGCACTAGGAATCCTGAGTTCTCATCCCTGATTTTCTGGTAACAGTGGGTTTTGCCTTTTCATCTCTCAGCTGGGGATGTCAGTCAAGGCAACCCGCAACGTCCTTTCCAGCTCTGGTATTCTAGTATCCTCTGATGCATGAAGGAGAGTAATGTGGGAAAAGACATAGATCTGTAAGCTTTGATGACATTCATTCCCTAAGATTAATACCACCTCTCTGTGTTTATAAGAACATGTAGGTGTCAGGATTCATCCTAAAGGGACACCAGAAAGCTCTAGGCTGGTGAATCTGGGAAAGTGCAAAACTGGGTTTGAAAGTGTCAGTTTGGGCCCCTTGGTGGCTCAGTAGGTTAAGCGACTACCTTTATCTCAGGTTATGATCCTGGAGTCCCAGGATCCTGTCCCACATTGGGCTCCCTGCTCAACAGGGGGTCTGCTTCTCCCTCTGACCCTCTTCCCTCTCATGCTCTCTTACTCTATCAAATAAATAAATAAAATCTTTAAAAAAAGGGAGAGAAAGGGTCAGTTCCTTTTTTTTAATACATTATTTTATTTTTTCAGTGTCCCAAGATTTATTGTTTATGCCCCACACCCAGTGCTCCATGCAATCCGTGCTCTCAATACTCAGCACCAGGCTCACCCATCCCCCGACCCCCTCCCTTCCAAGATCCTTAGTTTGTTTTTGAGTCCAAAGTCTCTCATGTTTCATCTTGAAAGGTTCAGTTCCTGACAGAATGACAGTGCCATTAAGAAGAAAAAAAAAAAATGCCAAGAAAGCCTTACATAGAAGGAAAACTGACATAGAACAGGTTAGTGATTAAACTTCATGGTGTGTCTTCATTTATGGTGTGGAAGGAAGAGGAGAAACCATGAAGGAAACCCACAGAGAAGACGTGGTTAATGAAGTAGCAGAACAGGAAAGTCCCCAGGGCTGAAGAAAGAGGAAGGGCTGAAAAGGACTGATTAGAAATGGTAAATGCCACAAACATCAAGATAGGAATTGAGGAATGACCACAAGATGTGTCAATAGAATCTTTATATTGAAAGATTTAAAGTACCATGGGCTAAAACTTAAGGAGTTAATTATTTATAAGAAAATGGATACTAGAAGGAAGAAAATATTGACTATAGGCAGTTCAAAGACATTTTTGAGTAAGAACTATGATCTGTAGGATCAGGGCAGTGGGAGTATGTTTGTAGGTAGAGGAGAAGAGGAAGAACTTGAAGACTGGAAAAGAGAATTTACCTGAAGGAATGAGGTTCCAGAAGAGGTAGGAGAGGTGAAATGCCCCAATACAGATGGAGAGAATGGTTTTGGCAAGCAGAAAAGCTCCTCTTCCTCTGGAAAAGGAGTGGAGGAAGAGGAGGAAACTGCAAATACAGAGAAATTTAGAGGTGAAGGTTGATAGACATAGAGATGGTTTGAGGTGGAGGAAAAAGTAGAAGAGAGATTTTCGTGACAAAGGATTTATTTTCCCAGTCACTGTGGAGGCAAGACCCAGATTGGGAGTGTGAACTGAGAGGCTGAGGACTGAGGAAAATGATCCCAGAAGGTGTTGGAAAGAGACTCAAAGAATTGTGAGGGCTTAGTCAGTGAAGGGTCTGACTCTTGATTTGGGCTCAGGTCATGATCTTGGGGTCTGGTGATGGAGTCCTACCTCTGGCTCTGCTCTCAGCACAGAGTCTGATGGGATTCTCTCCCTCCCTCTCCCTCAGCCCCTCCCCCATGCTTGTACACACTCTTTCTCTCTCTCTCAAAATAAATAAGTGACATCTTTTGTTTAAGATTTTATTTTTCTGTTTGAGAGAGAGAGAGAGATAGAGACAGAGACAGAGACAGAGACAGAGAGATGCTGGGAGCCGGCCCCGGCAACAGTCAGTTAGGGTTCCCTGAAGGTGGTGAAGGAGTCGGCGATAGGAGGAGACCGGACGTGAAGAGTGGTGTGGGGATCTCCTGAAAACTGTGTCTTCAGGGTTCTTTATTCAAAGCTTTTTAGTTACAGATCATCTCGAGGGAAGGGGGCAAGGGCAAACAGTTGGTTCTGTCTATCTTTGCTTCTGTCTCTCTTATGCCAGCTCTCTGCCTTTTCCTCTACCTCCCGCTCTGCCTTTGTCTCTCTTGACTGTCAAGGGCCCAGTCTTCCATTATTCGAAAGTGAGGAAGTTGGGGGATGTAGTTAGGTTAAAGTTAAACAAAGGGATTCATAGCAGGCAGAGTCAAGCCTTTCTAAGAAACCAGCCTTTACCATTTAAAGGGAAGTTTGTGAATAGACTCAGTTTGAAAGTTGAGCAGGAAGAACAAAAGGCAAGTAAAGATGGTGTTCATGACCATGACATTAGCATAACTCCAGATTCTTGGGGGGGGGGTAGCCCGGAGGGACTTTCATTCACATTCACAGGTACCTCCACCAATGTTTCCAGTGGCTTGGGCCTGGCGGGAGAGGCGGATCACGCACCTTCCCGACAGAGAGAGAGAGAGAGAGAGAGAGAGAGAGAGAGAGAGAATGAACAGGAGTTGGGTAAGGGTCAGAGGGAGAAGCGGACTTCTTGCTGAGCTGGGAGCCTGATGCAGGTCTCGATTCCGGGACTCCAGGACCATAACGTGAGCCGAAGGCAATCGCTTAACCAACTGAGTCACCCAGGTGACCCTAAATGACATCTTAAAAAAAAAATAAAAAGAATTGTGAGGTGCTGTGAAATACAGGTAAATAAAATGCAAATGTTTCAGTGGTTCTCACATGCACGATTTTATGCCTTTTATCTTAATTTTGGTGGACTAAGAGTACAACTGTACAAAGTAGATTTTCTAGGGCTGGGAATGGGCATTAACTGAAAATTAAGGGAGAGAAGGTGCCAGGGACTCTAATTAAGGCATCTTAAAGTTGCTGATCTGTGTTTCAGGCTGAATGGTTAAGGCAATGAAATCATAATGGTACCTGGTGAATTAGATACAGCAGAGGGATTAAGGGCCTGGCCAACTTGCTGGGGGGTAAGAACATGATCAGCAATATGAGAAGGTGAGAAATGCTAGGTCAGAAAGTTATGGTTAAAGAGGGAAATACTCAAGTGAAAAGTAGAAGCAGAGAGAACAGTATATGTGAATAACAGATCCCTGTCCTTAGAGAGCTCATGTACGCTGGGGGAGGCCACCAAAAGTCATAACCATAGTGAATTAGTAAATTCCTTGGTATCATGACAAAAGAGGGGATGAGAGCAGGGTGGGAGAGATTGGGACTGTGAGGGGAGGATAGAATAGGAGATAAGTTTTCACAGTGGGGTGAGGGTAGTTCTCATTGAGAAGGTGTGATTTGCATAAATGTTGTGAGATCCAGGAAGAGAATGTTCTGGTAAGAGGAGATTGCTAAAGCAAAGGTGGGAGCATGTAGCCCACAGGAAATAGCAGGGAGGCTGTCCATCCCTTTTGCTATATTGTGCGGCTAGACCTCTGTCTCTTCTGAGCAGTGGAGCTTCGAAGCTCAGTTTTTGTGTCATGGCCAGAGACAGGGATGGCGTAATCTCTGCTTTCAGTTCCTTCCTTCTATGTAGTAGCTGTGCCCACTTTGTCATTTTGCTACCTTACTTTTAAGATGCAGGAATTTTTTCTGTAGGCATTAACTGTACACATTTCTGGCTGTGAAAAAATTAATTCTGACCCAATCTGATCCTAAGCTAGAGGAATGAGTTCAGAAATGGAGCAAATGAAACTTCACTTCAGGACGCCTGGGGGATTTAGTCACTTAAGTGGCTGCTTTCAGCTTAGATCATGACCCCAGGGTCCTGGGATCGAGCCCCGCATTGGGCTCCCTGCTTGCTCAGTGGGGAGCCTGCTTCTCCCTCTGCCTGTCACTCCCGCACTTGTGTGCTCTCTCTCTCTAACAAATAAGTAAATAAAATCTTCAAGAAAAATAAAAGAAACTTCACCTCATCACTTTGGGATTTAGATAGTCAGGAAGATGAATTCCTATCTATATGAAATGTTTCACTAGAATTTTGGGACTTTGTTGGCTAGTCAAAGTGGCACATAGGGACCTATGATTGATAGAGTCATTCGAAAGAACTCACTGACACGATGTGTTCTTAGGAGCTGATGTGACAATTCTTCTAAGGCAGAAATCCAGATTTCTCGCTAATATAGTTGGCTGGATAAGCCTTTGAGAATTCAGAGGTTTTCACTAGGACTTTTGGCTGTGAGGCTATGACATTGAGAGTTTGAGTCAAGATTATTTTTTGGGGGCGCCTGGGTGGCTCAGTTGGTTAAGCGACTGCCTTCACCTCAGGTCATGATTCTGGAGACCCGGGATCGAGCCCCACATCGGGCTCCCTGCTCGGCGGGAAGCCTGCTTCTCCCTCTCCCACTCCCCCTGCTTGTGTTCCCTCTCTAGTTGTATTTCTGTCTGTCAAATAAATAAATAAAATCTTTAAAAAAAAAAAGATTATTTTTTCAGAGGACAGGGTGGCCCTCTCTTGGATTGTGATTATATAGGCGTGTGGATGGAGTTAAAGGCATAAAGGATATTGTTAACACTGGCTTCTTTTTAGTTATAACATCACAAACGTTCAACTAAGCATTGTATCATATTCAAACCCAGCATGGGAATACTCCTAAAGCACAAGAACCCATTGGTAAATGTTTCCTGGGTATTTATAATCATAGAACAAAAGAAGACCTACAAAGATCATAACAAGTTTTTAAATCAACAATTAATCTTAGGAACAAGTTGTAAAGTTGCATTCCTTACAGGAAAGCTCCATTTACTTTACCATTCAAACAAATACATGATTTGAAATAGTTTGAGAAAGTTTATAAGAGATAAGGACAAAATTCAGATTCCGGGGTTTGAGTGACAATGTCATTGAATAAAGCTCCCTGATATTTGTTTATTGGAGCTCAACTGAGAATGTTGAATTTATCAAAATAAGGTTATCTTTACAAGATGTTCTTTAAACAACATAAAGACCACACTGTCCCCTTTGATGAGCTCCTGCTCAAACATAATCAGGAAGTGACACTTGAATTATCCAAGTGATATTGCTGGTGAAGTTAGTTTGATGACTTCTGCTAACTGGTGACTCTGCTAGGAGTTACAGAGAATGGTCAGCATGATGAGTTAATAAAGGTGCTTTCAAGTCCTGCAGGGAAGTCTGTAATTCTCACTCATCAGCTATATCAGTTACAATGACACCTTAAATGTCTGATGTGTCTTTTGCCTCCCTATGAGATAGCAGAGAAGTAGAAGAGGATGGGCCCTTGTGTAGCTCTGTAGGTTAATCACCTGACTCTCACTTTTGGCTCTGGGCATGATCTCAAGGTCCTGGGATCGAGCCCCTATGGGGCTCTGCCCTCAGCATGGAGTCGGCTTGAGATTCTTTCTCTCTGGCCCTCTCCACTGCTCATGCACATGCTCACATTCTCTTGCTCTCTCTTAAATAAGTAAAGTAATTAATGGATAAATAAATAAATAAATTAATTAATTAATTAAGATCTGTAAAGGAAGGAAAAGACAGAAGTAGAAGAAGAGAGAAAAGGGGAAAAATAACCTTGTTAGAGAGGGAGAAAACAAAAACCAAACCAACTACCACCTTGGATGCTGGATATTCAGGAGAGAAAACTTTCCAACAGACACAGAATAAATGGAAAAGAGACATCACCAGGTGTTAAATTAGAGAAGGAATTCATTTATAACGTCACCTCTGTCTAGAAATTGGGTGGGGTGGTGGTGGTGCCGTTGAGCAGCGGGACAATAGAGAGGCCGGGGATGCAAGGAGGAGCATTTGTCCATTCATTCATCTAGAGAATTTCAGGGGACAAATGGGAAAGAGTCCATGTAAGCAAGCTTAAACTTCCAAGGAAGCCCAAGGAGAATGTCTAGAGTGCTTTAATTAGAAATGGGCTCTGATGTTGGGAATGAATTTCCTAAGGAAATACCATCTTTGAATGATCTGATGAGTCAGTTATCTGCAGCTACACCCAAGCAACAGCCCCAAGGCCACCGCACTGGTAAAAGGGTTGTGCAATCCCACGTTTGCCTTCAGTAAATATTGAAGACAAAGACAGTTAATCTTCCAAATTTTCAAGTGTTTTTACCCATACTATAATTCTAGGTTATGGGAGTGACTTTAGTCATACCACATAGCCAGGAGGAAAATGTGTATCAGGAAAATACTTTTGGGGAGGATTCACTGACCTCAACATCAGGTAAGTTAATTAGAAATTGGCCATTTGTACATCACATAACCAAATGGTTAAGATGGTGGGTCATGTAATAACAGGCAAGATTTTTAGTATAGCTTTTTCTGTGCACAGGAATAGCTTTTGCTTTATTCTATTACATAAAGATATTGAAAAATGTGGTTGTAGCTGCCTAATATTGTAATGTATGATGTGAAAATTGTAGGTACCTATCCTCCCACATATCTTGTACGTCAGGACCTTTCTGTCAAAGGTCCATTTGATGGCAAGCAGACACAGTGCATGGTACAAATAAAAATAATTTACTTGCTTTCTCTCTTTTTTCTGCTTCTTGTTTCTCTCCCCCCCCCCCCCAAGGAGTAACTTTGACAATCACCAATCACAGACCTTCTCAGGTCTCTTTCCCTTTTAATTTTTAAATGAATATTTGTGATAAGGATAGCCCCAAATGACAATTGTTGGTCAATTGCAAGACAGTTTTTTCCCAAGAGTCATCAGACATCATGTTCAGCCCCTGGACTGCTGTGTTTTCGAGGTCTAGCTTGTCAGCTGGAGGGGGCTAGTCCCTCTGAGGCTTTACAGAAGAACTACAGTGTCAACACTTTGAACCCATCTGAGAGAAAATGGAAAATAAGCCGCAGTAAACTGTATCTTTGTGCCTAGATTTAAAAACAGAATTTTGGATTCCAGGAATAAGAAACCTTGTAATGGAGCTAACTATTCTAAAATTGAACTTGTCAGGTATTCAAAGATTTCCCAGAAGTTAAACATTCCTTTTTGTTTTAAGCTATATATCAAGATCCTTATCTTGTTTTAACCTGAGTTTTTTCTATTCCAAACAATAAAAGATGAAATATTAGTCAAATATCATTCTATTTTCATTGCTCCCAACTGTGGCATTCTAGTGCCACAGTCTTTTATTTGGTGATTTTATTTCTACTTTGCTTCCCTTTGTTTTTTATGTAGCAGAAAGAACTAGTTTTAAAATATTTAAGGGGCGCCTGGGTGGCTCAGTTGGTTGAGCGACTGCCTTCAGCTCAGGTCATGATACCGGAGACCCGGGATCAAGTCCCACCTCGGGCTTCCTGCTCGGCGGGAAGCCTGCTTCTCCCTCTCTCACTCTCCCTGCTTGTGTTCCCTCTCTAACTGTGCTTCTCGCTATCAAATAAATAAAATCTTTAGAAAAATAAAAAATAAAAAAAAATAAAAGATTTAAAGGTGTCATGTTATGCCATACCCCTGAGTAAACCCTTCAGTGGTTCTAGGCAACTGTTTTAAAATACTCAATTTTGCTTGACAGAACTTTTCTCAATCAAGTATTATTTACTTGATTTACTTGTTTGTTCACCTGCTGCTGATTTCTCCTATTAAACTGTTTGCTTCATGAGGACCATATATGTAAGTATTGCCATCCATTTTTTTTATTCAGAAAGCACCAATGAGATAAAAACATTTTCTGACCACATGGGGCTTACAGTTTAATAGGTGGAAAAATCAAACAGGTTCTAACTTAAAGTGCGATATTCAATTTTAGAGAAAATAACATCAGGGAAGTACATTGCAAGAATATTTAGACAGTCTGAGAGATGGGATTGGGTCAGAAAAATATGTCTGGTATGAAGTGATGTATAAGCTGAAACCCAAAAGATGAACAGAAGCTAACCCAGCAATGAAGATAGCTAAGAATGTTTCTGGGAAGGGGGAGAGAAGCTAAAATAATTATATTATGAATGCTTGTAGTATGGTTCAAAGAGGATGGTACTTGGCATATGAGGTGAGTGGCAAAGAAGGATGCTAGACACATAAGGAATATATGAACCATCCCTGAAATCAAAACCATCAGAAAGTCACAGAGGTTATGTACACAGGATTCAGAGGACTTGGGGAACACAGTGAAGCTCTTGAGCTTCATCATAGAGATTGAGCTGGGGAAAGGGATGGAGGTAAGCAAGATAGAGGACAGTTTCAATAACCCAGGTGAGTAACTAGGGTGACTTAAGAATGGGACTATCATTGGGGCGCCTGGGTGGCTCAGTTGGTTGGGCGACTGCCTTCGGCTCAGGTCATGATCCCGGAGATCTGGGATCGGGCCCCACGTCGGGCTCCCTGCTTGGCAGGAAGCCTGCTTCTCCCTCTCTCACTCCCCCTGCTTGTGTTCCCTCTCTGGCTGTATTTCTCTCTGTCAAATAAAATCTTTAAAAAAAAAAACAAAAAACAATGGGACTATCATGAAGCTATTGGGAAAATTTAAAAAATCTGAGAAATTATTAGGCAGTAGGTTAAACAAGGTTAGATTTTGGACCAAATGTGGAAATGAAGGTGAGGTGAGAGAGTCAGGGAAAACTTCTGATTCTGGATTGGGCAGTGGGAGAAACCTAAGGAGAAGTAAGTTGGAAGAGAGGTGAAGATGACGCGTTCAGTTTGGGCTATACTGATCTGAAGATGCCCAGAATCCATTCAAGTAGGAGTGTCCAACAGACAGGTGTCCACACAAGCATGAAGCATCACAGAGAAATCAGGAACAAAGACTTCAGATTTAGAACCATGGAAGTTGATAAAAACCACCAGTGGTATGTGTGTAGACCGGGAAGGGATGATTGCCTGGGACTAGATCTTGAGGATCTAGCTCATACTGAAAGGGCAAACAGCAGAAGGGGACCTTTAAAAAACATCTGAGAGGCACAACGTTTAGAATTATAGAAGTCAGTGTAAGAAAATGTTTCAAGGGAGGAGCGGTCAACAGTAGTGATAAGTCCCCAGTTGGTCAATAAAGAGAAATTTATCAGTCCCCTTGTCAGTAGTGGTTTCAGTAGCATGGTAGAGGACAAAACTGGATTGCAGTGGGATAGAGGGAATGAGAGTTAAAATAGGTAACATTTACAGGTGCTTAAAGAAGAAGAGATATAGAGAGATACCTGAAATTGTCTGTGTAGTTAGCGAATTTATTTTTAATATAGCAGATGCTCAAACATGCTACATACTTTTGAAAAACCAGCAGTAGAACACTTTCTACTGGTGGAAGCCACCGGAGTAATTGAAGAATTACTTCAATTGAAGTAATTGTAGAAAAGAATTACTTCAATTGAAGTAATTGAAGAAATGTCTCAATCTTTGTATTCCAGAACTATATGCGATTTTTTAATATGTAGGTAAAATCAAATATTGAAAAGTTATATTAATTATACTACTGAAAATACAACAGGATTCTATTTTCATGCAATTTCCATCGGTCTGTCAAACATTATAAAAAATGTGTCGGGCATGGAGTTGATTTTGACTCATAATTTCCTTAATATAAACTTAATTTGGATTTTATTATTTACAAGATGTTTTAAGTTGAACTTCTGGGAACGTATCCATCCATTGTTACACAGTTCAAGTTAAAAGTTCTCAAACTTTCTGAGTAACAGTATTGAACATTATGTTAAACAGCCACAAGGAGCAAAGCAACGCAAATGTCTTGTTCAGTGTGAAGTAAGAAAGTTTGTTGTATAAACTAGTCAGATATGTCACACTAATGGGAACAAAATTAGTCTTGACACATTTCTGGCAAGTCTAGAAAAATCTGAGATGTGTTTCTCTACCACACACGAAGAGTTGCTTCAGAGCAACATAGGATAACACTGTTAAGCCTAGAAAACGCAATGAATATGCTGTACTTGGACCGGCTCTGCCTCCCTCCCAGGGGGACCGAGAAATCTCAGTGACTCTCCAGGTTGAAACAGTTCGGAGATTTTGAAACTATCTAGAAGTTCAGACTGGAAAGTGAGGGACCACCACTGAAGAACTCGAGAGGTGACAAATTCCATAAGGATGTGCATTTGGCGAAGACTTCCCATGTGAGTAAACACTAATCAGCTCCTCTACAAGGTGAATGGAAACTGCAGAGAACTCGTGGGCATTATTAGAAAGAATTGGATGTTATCTTCATTTGATCAAAAGAGTTGGATGTTATCTTCATTTGATCCACACTTTCTTTTTTTTCTTTCTGTGGATACATCTGTGGGAATCATTCCGGAAGCTAACATGGAAAATGCACATGTTGATTATTAATCCAATAACAGAAACTGTTAGGATTTAAGTTTCTGGAAGATTTGAAATGGAAAGAGTTTAATGCAGATAGGGTAAACACTAGCCCATGGATGAAATCAAGCTACCACCTGTTTTTTGTTAGAAACTTTTATTAGAGCACAGCTTCACTCTTCTGTTTGTGTCTCTTCTATGGCTGAGAGAGTTTAGTCATTGTGACAGACACCTTATGAATTACAAAGCTGCAAGTACTTACTGTTTGGTCCCTTAGAGAAAAAGTTTCCCAGAGCCTTAGTCCAGTGAGTAAGTTTAATTTAATTTTTTTTCTTTCCTTAGGCTTCTTGTTTTCATCCCACCTAAGAAAATACACTGATGCAAATAGCAAATGCAAATGATTTAATTTATAAATTTGTATCTATGTTACTAAAAGCTTAATTACCTCCCAGTCAGTCTTCTCTGAGTGGAAACTAACGGGAGGGATTAGAAGAAAGGTCAGTGTGCAGAGGTAAACGGTGATGATAAAACATCTATGGAAACCTCAATTTGTAAAGTCAAGTGCGCTTCCAAAGAAAATATTTCCAGTTTTAATATCACTTCAATATCTTGTCAGGCAACACACAGACTCAATTTTTCAAAGTCTAAAAAATAAAATAATATAGATTTCATTCTTCTTTGTTCTCTTGTCCTTATCGAGTGTTAATTTCTTTGTAAAGAAGGAAAAAAAGAGAAAGAAAACGTGTTATCTATTGAAATGCCTTTTCCCTAGTTGGTAATAGTGAAAATTAAGTCAGTGCAATTAAGTCAAAGCTCTCCAAATAACATGTTATTTAATAACATGATATGAATATCCAAATAACATGAATGAAATTAAGTCAAATCTCTCCAAATAACAACTAAAATGCTATTCTGATAATTTGCTCTGTCAAACTGGGGCTTCATGTCCACACTTCTCAAAAACTTTTTCTGTGGCAGGTTATCATAGAATTTGATGAGTGAGGGATGCTTTGGGTGGCTCAGTCAGTTAAGCGTCTGCCTTTGGCTCAAGTCAGGGTCCTGGGATGGAGCCCTGCATCAGGCTCCTTGCTCAGTGGGGGGGTCCGTTTCTCTCTCTGCTGCTGCTCTCCCTGCTTGTACTCTCTCTCTCTGACAAATACATAAAAATTAAAAAAAAAAGAATTAGATAAAAGAAGTTTGAATAATTTCTATTACCTGTCCTTGGACAGAAATAGATATCAAATGCTTAAAAAATATATACCCTTTGACAAAGAAATTTCTTTACTTCAATATTATCCTAAATACTTTAAGGATA
Source organism: Spilogale gracilis (assembly GCA_004023965.1). Lineage (NCBI taxonomy): Eukaryota > Metazoa > Chordata > Mammalia > Carnivora > Mephitidae > Spilogale > Spilogale gracilis. The sequence continues at coordinate 11,340 of PITA01009681.1, read as the reverse complement.
TAGCCAAATATTTAGTTATAGACTGTACAACACAAAATTCTTTTTAATAGGCAAACATGAAAAACCTCTAAATGACCAATAATACAGGATTTGGTTAAACAAATTATGGTATGTACATTGAATGGTCTACTTAAAATCATTGAATGATACCGGAGGTAAAATTTCTTAATGAAAAATGTTCATAATCTCATCTACATGAAAGAAACAAAGTACATGGAATGTGCATTTTGGTCCAATTTTTATTTAAAAATATATCTTTATGTTTATATATCAGTTCTTAATCTTAAAGTTTATTAGTTTTATGTGGTTTAATTTAAAAATATACATATCAGGTTTTTAATTGTGTTTATTTTAACAATGGAATTATAGATACATTAAAAACTATTCTCATTTTTCTAAACAAATGCGTTTTCTTATTATAGAACAATATTATTTTCTATTTTATTAAAGGTCCTTATCTAATAATTAAATGTAGAAATAAAGTTACAGTATAGTTTTTGTTCATTATTTAAATTTTTACTTAAAATATTTATAGAGTTACTTTGAAAAGTTTCTGAAATGAAAGTGATATATTTGAATTAGATTTACTTGAGTAAAAAGCTGAGAAATAAACTTCTCTTGATCTTAAGAATCCTGACTGAGAAATGACCGAGATCATTGAACTAGATGAACTTTGAAGTATATTTCTAGTCTAATAATTTATTAAAAGAGCCCAAAGGTGTGGACCTCAGGTACTAATTTACTTCACATCAGAGACTCTGCTTTTAGAAGTTTATAGATTGTGGTATGAGTGAAATATGGTGGTTAAAAAAATTCAGTCTTACAAATCAAAAATCAAGTTTAGAGGTGATTATTTATCAAAAAATAGGTAGATAAGCTTTTTTTTAAAGATTTATTTATTTATTAGAAAGAGAGAGAATGAGCAGGAGGGGGAGAGGGAGAGGCAGAGAGAATCTCTAGTAGACTCTATGCTCAGCAGAGTCCAACATAGGGCTCGAACCCAGGAAACTGAGATGGAGACCTGAGCCAAAGCCAAGAGTCAAGGGTTTCATTGTGCCAACCAGGTGCCCCTGGATTAGCTTAATGAAGACTGTATTCTGGTTCTTTAGTTCACAGTGTTACAGTAAAGTAGATGAGGTTAAACATACCATTGTTGGGGTCATGGTGCTGAATCTAGGGCTTCCTTTTGAAAGGATCAAATCAATATGTAACTATGAGTTTTCTATTACATTTGATCATTATTTGTTAGGATAAATGCCTAGATTTAAATTTTAACGTGTTTGTAATGAACAACTTGTAAGCAACTTCAATTTGTTTTCTAATCAGACAGTCTAATTAGGTAGTCCTTCTGGTTGAACATTGTGTGAGAGGGATGTGGGATTCACTGTTTTTGGTGCACATTAGTGATATAGTACTTGTAAAATGTGGAGGGGAACAGATCTCAATCTTATCCTTTCCACTGAAACCTAAACTTAAAATTGTTTTATCTTCCCTAGAATACATCCAGCAATTTACTTTGGAAATTTTTGTAATGAAATTTTGAAATTTCATTTTGAAATCAAATGTATTTTGTAATGAAATAGTTATTCTGGGAATAGAATTACTTGCAATGAGGATTTGCATTTTTAAGAAATTAGAATTTGCCAAAGGACAGTGGGTATACTGAGCCACCATCTGAGTCTTATGTGCTTTGGAACGTGTTTTCATGCTACTATTTCTGATGAAGCTGATCTGACTCAGAATACATTGTCAATAAAAAGAACATTGGCTTGTTAGGGGTTTAATTTTACATATTCTTATGTATGGAATACACTTTACTTTTTTAACAAAAAGCAAATCAAATGCTGACATGCTAGTGACATTTGAAGAACTTGGGAATAAGAAATAAAAATGTAAAAATTATAATGTAGAAGAAAGCATGAAGTGATAGAATTGAAATAAAATTAGACAATTCACAATTATAGTTGGAGACTTCAGAATTCTTGTCTCAGTAACTGATGGAGTAGGTAGAAAATCAGAAAAAATATAGAAATCTTGAAAAACAAGATCAACCAACATAACCTAATGGACATTCATAGACAATTTGCCCCCACACAGCAGAATACACCATCTTCACCATTGTATATGTAATGATCACTAACGTCCACTATATTCTGGGCCATATTATAAACTCTAACAAAGTTAGAAAAATTAAAATCATGCAGTTATATTCTTTGGATCGTAATGAAATAAAAAACAGAAATCTATCTGGAGTCAGTCCCAAACTTGAACAATTTAAAAATATTCCATGGTTCAAACAGAAAATCTCAAGGGATGGAGTGACATACAAGCACAGTAGGTGGAATGCAGTTATAGCAACACCTAAAGGGAACTTTTAGGATTAAAGGGTATCTTAGAAAAGGGAAAATTTCTTAAATCAGTGGTAGGAAAAGAACTAATTAAATTTAACTTATGCCTAAAGCTAAAATAACATTGTATGTCAATCATACTGGAATTAAATTTAAAAATATTTAAATTAAAAACCATAAACCAAAACTCTAAAAAAACAAAAGAACTAATTAAACTCAAAGGAAGCAGAAGAAAGGAAACACTAAAGATGAAAGTAGAAGAAATCACGGGGCGCCTGGGTGGCTCAGTTGGTTAAGCAACTGCTTTCAGCTCAGATCATGATCCTGGACACCCGGGATCGAGTCCCACATCAGGCTTCCTGCTCGGTGGGAAGCCTGCTTCTCCCTCTCACTCCCGCTGCTTATGTTCCCTCTCTAGCTGTGTTTCTCTCTGTCAAATAAATAAATAAAATCTTAAAAAAAAAAGAAAGTAGAAGAAATCAATGACACTAAAATTAGAAAAACAACTGAAAATAATAAGTGAACCCCAAAGCTGGTTCTCTGCAAAGATCAATGCAATTGAGAAATCTTTAACCAGACTGACTAAGAAAAGACAGAAGCCAACATTACCAATATCAGGAATGACACAGAAGACTTCATTACAGACACAATATGTATTTAAAAAATGATAAGACAATGCTCAGTCAAAAAGGAATAGATAACCTAATTTGTCCTTTTTCTGTTAAAGAAATAAAATTTGAGGTTAAAACCTTCTAACAAAGAAAATTCAAGGCTCAGCTGGTAAATTCACTAGTAAATTTTGCTCAATATTTAAGAAATAAATAATACTAATTTAATCCAAGCTTTTATAGTAAATAGAATAAGAATACTCTATATAAATCATCTCATTAGGCTAGTATTACTTTGATACCCAAATCAGAAAAAATCGTTGCCAAAAAAGAAAACTGCATATTAAAATCTTATATGAACATAGACACTACTATCCTCCAACAAGTATCAGCAGATCGAACCCATTAATATATGCAAAAAGATAAGGCATCATGACTAAATGCAGTTATTCCAGGAATACAAGTTTGTTTTAAAATTTGAAAATGAATGGATGTAACTCTTCATGTTAAATACTGAAAAACATCATATGATTATCTCAATAGAGGCAGCAAAAACATTTGACAAAATTACATATACATTCACAATATGAACTTTAAATTAACTAAGAATAGGCAAGAACTTCCTCACCCTGATTAAGGACATCTTTGAACAACCTTCAGTTCCCATCACACTTAATGGTGAAAGACTCTTCCCCTAAGATTAGAACCAAGGCGAAGCTATCTGTTATCTCCTCTCCTAATCATCATTGTTCTAGTCAGTGCAGTAAGGAAGAAAAATGAAATAAAAACCATGCAGACCTGAAGGGAACTGTCTTCATAGATTATATGATTGCCTATGTAGAAAATTCCAAAGCATTCCATTACAAATAGTGACTAAAATGAAGCAAGTTAACAGGTTTATAGAATATAAGGTTAATGTACAAAAATCAGCGGTATTTTTATATACCAGCAATGAAAAATTAGAAAATTAGAATTGAAATAAAATATGTGAGTAATCTGTATGAAAAAACAAAATCACCACTGAAGAAACATGTCAAAGAAGACCTAAATAAATGGAGAAGTATGTGCTGTTTTTATATTAGAATATTCACTATTAAGAGATCAATTCTCCCTAAACTGATTTACAGATTTTACGTTTTCTCAATAAAAATTCCAGCAGATTTTTTTGGTAGAAATTTACAAAGTGAATTTAAAATTTACATGGGAAAGCAAAAGGGCTAGAATTGCCAAAGTGATTCTGAAAAAAAAAAAAAACTTAGAGAACTCACACTATCTGATTTTAGCACTTTAATAATCAAGTCAAAGTCATTTTGACAAAATGATCAACATAAGGATCAATGGCATAGAATACGGATTCTAGAAATATATCCACCCCATATGATCAATTAATTGCTTATGGCCAATTAACTAACTAACTAATTGATTTTAAATATTTTATTTATTTATTTGACAGAGACACAGCGAGAGAGGGAGCACAAGAAGGGAAAGTGTGAGAGGGAGAAGTAGGCTTCCTGCTGAGCAGAGGATTGATGCGGAGCTCCATCCTAGGGCCCTGGGATCACAACCTGAGCCAAAGGCAGACACTTAATGATGGAGCAACCCCGGGGCCTCATGGCCAATTAATTTTTGATAAAGATACAAATCTAATTGGAGGAAGGAAGACTATCTTTTTACCAACAATGCTGGACAACCTTATGAAATAAGAACATTGCTTCATACCTCACACCATACAAAAAAATTGTGCATTAACCTCAGTGTAAGATTAAAAAACATGCAATTTATAGAAGGAAACAGAAGAAAATCTTTGAGATCTTGGATTAACAAAGATTTCTTGACTATAGCAGGAAAACTATGGTGACTGAGATAAAATAAATGACAAATTGGCCTTACTAAAATGGCAAACTTTTATTCAAGTTCAACAAAATTAAAAGAAAAATATTTTCAAAACATATATATTATAAAATATTTTTATTCAGAATATAATAAGTACTCCTTAAAACTCAAAAACAAGAAAGCAATCAATCCAATTAAAATATAGGCAAAATATCCAAATAGATATTTCACTAAAGAAAATATATGGATGGCAAATAAACCTATGAAAAGATACTCAACATTAGTTGTCATTCGGGAAATTTAAATTAAAGCTGCAATGACATATCATTATGCACCTATTGGAATGAATGCATTATAAAAAATGAAGCAAACAAGAACCTGGACATATCAAGTGCTGGTGGGGACATAGGGAAACCGAAACTCTCATTTATTGCTGGTGAAATGTAGGAAGATGGAGATGCTTTGGAAAATAATTGGCAGTTTCTTGAAGAAGTAAACATGTGCTTACCATATGCCCAAGTAATCCCACTCCTAGGAATTTTCCCAATCGAAATGAAAATCTATGATCACAGAAACATCTTTATGAGTGGTTATAGGGCTTGTATTTTATGATAGGTGAAAACTGGAAACAGCTCCAACTGGAGAATGGAGAAGTTGAGATAGACCCATGCTATGGAATACTACTCAGCAACAAAAAGGAACAGATCCCTGATATATGCTTTGGAATGGGTGAATCCCAAATTAATTATGATAATAGGTGGAAGGGGCCAATCTCAAAAGGCTACATATTATATGACTCCATCTATATGGCATTCTGAAGAAGCAAAACTATAAGAACAAAAAATAGATCATGGGTTGCCAGGTTTGGTGAGATCAAGAGTGGTTGAAGACACAGTGGCATGAAGGACAATTTTGGGGGTCATGGAACTGTTCTGTCTATTCCTTGATTGCAGGGGTGGTCTATGCAACTTTATGTGTTTGCCAAAACACCTAGAACTTTGCGCCAAAAAAAAAAAAAAAGTGAATATTATTGTATATAAGTTTGTTGCAATTTAAAAATATAGAAAAATCAATAGAAGTGAGAAAATGTTTGAAGGAATAAAAGAATAGTTTCTTCAGAATAAAAGAAAGATATAAGACATTGAGATCAAAAGAGTTCATAGATTGTAGCTCAAACTAAATAAGAAGGAAAAAATGAAGGAAAAAACCCCTACACATTGACACATAATAGTTAAATTTAAGAACGTCAAAGAAAAGGAGAAAATCTAAAATCTTAGGAGGAGAAAAAGAGATGATAACTTACAATGCAATGAGAATGAAATTGATATCACAGAGCAAATCCAGATTAAAAGAAAAAGAAAAAAAAGGGTGATATTTTCCATGTTTGAGGTAAAAGAATTTCAAATCCAATTCCCTATAGCCAAATAAACTAACAATTACATGTGATGTTGTTACAAAGATATTCCCTAGCATAATATGGGTTTTAAAAAAATCTTTTTCATGTTTTTCAAAAAATTACTAAAGTAAGAAGAGAAACAAAATCTATTAGTAAACCAAGACATAGCCATACATATAGGGTGAATGAATAACTTAGTAAAGTTCACTGATTTTACAAAAGAAACAGAACCAAAACAATTTGTGATAACCAGAACCAAAGTTCTAGATACATCAATAAGGCAAATGGAGCAGGGGTGAGATGTTTATAATGGCAGAATCAGAAGGAGGTGAGAGCCTGGTTATATTTCTTATTTGGGGAGTGAACATCAATAGAAATGTCAAACATTTGTGTGGAAAAATAAACAAAAAATATGGGTCTTATTTTTTTTAATATTTTATTTATTTATTTGAGAGAGAGAGAGAGAATGAGCAGAGGGGAGGAGTAGGAAGAAGTAGGTAGAAGTAGTCTCCCTGCAGAGCAAGGACTAGATCCCAGGATCCTAGGATCATGCCCTGAGCTGAAGACAGATACTTAACTGACTGAGCCACCCAGGCATCCCCCCAAATATGGGTCTTAATAAATGAAAATTAATAACTGGAGAATAGAAATAGAATTCTTTCCTTTCAAACTAGCAGAAAAAGAAATTTTTTTAATGAAAAACATAGGAAGGGCAAAAAATAATTTTTAAAATGGTTGTATGGTAAGCAGAAAATATAATACCAGAGAGTATACACAAATCCCAAATCAATATACAAATGGGTTAAACCATTTAATAAAAACAGACAAGGTAAAATTTGAGATCAAGGACATGTTTGGGGCAAAGAAGGGATGCTGTCTACAAGTAATAATAAATCAAGAACGTGAGGACGCCTGGGTAGTTCAGTTGGTTAAGTTACTACCTTCAGCTCAAGTCATGATCTGGGAGTCCCAGGATCAAGTTCCCCATCAGGCTCCCTGCTCAGCAGGGAGTCTGCTTCTTCCTCTGACCCTCACCCCTCTCATGGTCTCTTTCTCTCTTTCTTTTCTTTTCTTTTTTTTTTTTTTTAACATTTATTTGTTTATTTATTTGACAGAGAGAAACAGCTAAAGAGGGAACACAAGAAGGGGGAGCGGGGGAGGGAGAAGCAGGCTTCCCACTGAGCAGGGACCCGGATGTGGGGCTCAATTCCAGGACTCCGGGATCATGACCTGAGCTGAAGGCAAATGCTTAATGACTGAGCCCCTCAGGTGTCCCTCATGGTGTCCCTTTCATTCTCTCTCATTCTCAAATAAATAAATGAAAACTTAAAAGAAGGTGAAATAATCACAAATAATCACAAATATTATGAATGCACTTTGGGACATTCCAAAAAATATATAAAACAGTAGCTGACAAAATTACTGGAAAATGTATTTTTTAGTAAATATATTTGAATATCCTACATAACATAACAAACAACCAATATTCTTAATGGAGGCTTCCTTTTCAGATCAGGAAAACAGACAAAGCTGCCTGTTATCACTACTACTATTTGACATATTTATTTAGAAACCAAGATATCTTAATGATTAGCAAACTTTTAGATACATGATTCAGAGCACCTGGGTAGCTCAGTCGATTAAGCGTCCGTCTCTTGATTTCTGCTCAGGTCACCATCTCAGGATGGTGAGATCAAGTCCTGCATGGGGCTCTGTGCTGACTGTAGAGACTGCTTAACATTTTCTCTCTCCTTCTCCCTCTGCCCTGCTCCCCTTCCCCCGTCAGCACTCCTGTGCTCTCTCTCTAAAATAAATAATAAATCTTTAAGTAAATCCATTAACAATGATTCTGCTCTTCCTTTTATCTTTTTATTTCGATTTTATTTTTTTAAGTTAATCAGGAGTAGCGTGTTCCACCAACTAGAGTCAGCAGCCCACCCTCAGCTCTCCTTTTAAATTTCAAATCTACATTTCCCTATTTCTACTTAATTTTGTAACTGTATGTCTCAGTGGCATGGCTATTTATTATCTTTCCACATACTGGCTCTTTATATTCTTTTTCTCAATCTGGTTAATGGAATCCCCACCAATGTTAAAAAAATCAAAGAGAGCAATTCAGTTCGTGGAAACAGAAATTATTTCACACTTCACAAAGTAGGCAGGCTCTCCTCTCAAGAGTCCAGGGAACTACAAAGGTAGGGAAAAGGGCTACAAGCTGGTATAGAAAAAAATGCAATTAAGGGGCGCCTGGGTGGCTCAGTTGGTTAAGCGACTGCCTTCGGCTTAGGTCATGATCCCGGAGACCCGGGATCAAGCCCCGGATGGGGCTCCCTGCTCGGTGGGACTCACTCCCCTCTCTCGCTTGTGTTCCCTCTCTCGCTGTGTTTCTCTCTGTCAAATAGATAAATAAAATCTTTAAAAACAAAAAAGAAAAAATTCAATTAGGAAACAGGAAGAAATACTTTGCTTTAAGTTAACTGGCTGGGATTATATATCGCATCTTCTTTAGAATGATCAAGGAACAAGAAAGTAAGTGTAGAACCAGAATTATCTTGGTTTTGGAGATTGCCTGGATAGCGCATGTTTCTGGTCAAGCAAAGAATTTATAGGAGTAAGAATATCTAGGTTTCTCTTTTCTGGCAGAGTACCCTGATCAGGAAGAATTCCATCCCAGATCTAGAAATATACTCAATACCAAGATGCTCAAATTAGAAAACCATGCATCATTTCAGAAACTAGTTTAATACAGTGTGATGGGGTTAAGTGTAGCATACTTGCGTGTGAAACAGGCATGGGTAGAATACTTACCATGCGACTTGCTAAATGTGTGTTTTAACGTATTTTACAAATCTGAAAGTCACAGGACTAAAACTATTTTTTTTAAAGATTTTATTTTATTTATTTGACACAGAAACACAGTGAGAGAGGGAACACAAGCAGAGGGAGTGACAGAGGGAGAAGCAGGCCTCCCACTGAGCAGGGAAACTGATGTGGGACTCGATCCCGGGTCTCCAGGATCATGACCTGAGCCGAAGGCAGCTGCTTAACCAACTGAGCCACCAAGGAGCCCCAGGACTAAAACTATTTTATGAATTTGTTGTGAGATTTATATGACCTAATGTGTATAGAATGTCTTATAAACAGTGGTAATTTTCAAACTCGTTTTTCATCTCTCCTTTGGCAACAGCATGTTCTTGGTTATAATATTTGTGCTTTCTTATTGTCTCTCAAATCTTTTTCTTTGTCTCTTCTTCCTGATACTTCCTTGATTAATCATCTAGATCGCTTCAGGCATTACCTGGTCTCCCAGACTACAGCTGCCGCACACCTTTGTACCTGGATCCAACCTCTACACTGGGTGAAGACTGATCATAATGAAGGGCCATCCCGATTTTATTGCCTGGATCTTTTTTTTAAAAAAATATTTATTTATTTATTTGAGAGAGAGAGAGAGAGGTAGTGAGTGAGAGAGAGAGAGAACATGAGCGGGGAAACAGGGAGAAGTAGACTCCCTGCTGAGAAGAAAGTTCCAAGTGGGGCTCGATCCCAGAACTCTGAGATCATCACCTGAGCTGAAAGTTGATGCTCAACTGACTGGGCCGCCCAGGAGCCCCTGCCTGGCTCTTTAAAATCCCTCAACTATTTCCAGAGATAAAAGAGAACACCCCGTGTTAGTAGGCATGTCAGCAAATAAGCATCTCATAGTTACTAATGGGAATGAAAATTGGTATTTTCCCAGAAAGCAATTTGCCTTGTGTACCAAAGACATTTTACTAGTCCCTTCTGGTTCAGCAGTGTCACTTACATATGCTTATTCTGAACTTAAGCAGGAAAACAGGCTCTAGATTTCCCGTAAAACTTCTCTTATGACCAAACTTCTACAACCCTTTCCAATGACTGATCAATGTGTTCAAAGAGAAACAAGAATAGGAAATGTTAATAATGAAAAAGAAAACTACTTTTATTCGTGCCCAGAGTAGAACAATAGATCACAAAACCAAAGAAATGTGTGCCAAGTCCAGGGAGAATTTAGTCAACTGGAAGGAATCAAGACTGACGGAAGAACTCCCAGTTGTAGAAAATTAAGTGGAGAAAATTCTAGTGAGAAGTGGGGCATATGGTTGATTTCAGCAGAACTGTGGTCAGCATTTACCACCCAGTGCCTCCTGTCAGTAGCACTGCAAACCTATTTAGAAGAGGGACTGTGGCACGAAACCTGTGGTTAAGCCACATGATTATTTCCTGAGAGGATTTAAAGTAGGTTTAATTTTCTTCTTTATGTTTTCCCCATTTAAAAATTTCTGTTGATGCGATTGCCTGGGTGGCTCAGTGGGTTAAGCCTCTGCCTTCGGCTCAGGTCATGATCTCAGGGTCCTGGGATGGAGGCCTACATCGGGCTCTCTGATCAGCAGGGAGCCTGCTTCCCCACCCCCTCTGCCTGCCTCTCTGCCTACCTGTGATCTCTCTGTCAAATAAATAAATACAATCTTTAAAAAAAATTTTATTTTTGAATAGGGATTAATATAATTGCATTTTTTTTAAAGATTTCATTTATTTGTTTGTCAGAGAGAGAGATCTATCACAAGCAGTGGGGAGGGATAGAGGGAGAAGCAGACTCCCTGCTAGGCAGGGAATGTTGCAGAACTTGATCCTGAGACCCTGAGATCATGACCTGAGCTGAAGGCAGACATTTAACCGATGGCATCCCATGATGAATAAAAATTAATTTAATTAGCAGCAACAACTAAAATCAATAGAATTCAGTGGCTTCTGAATACCTTTACTATAATGAGCAAATCATTGTCTTTCCCTTGATTTTTACTGCGGCTCTGCAGCGATATTTGATATGTTCTTTTTCTCTTCAACATCTTTGCAAGTGCTTCCGCCCGCCATTGTCCGGGGAGTTCCTTGTAATCACTCATCACTCAGGTCAAATTTACCTCCATGGAATATTCGGTGACATCTCTAGGCATGAAATGAATTTCCACTTTTGGGATCCCACTGCACGCTGTCACCACCTCAGTTGTACGTACACACCGGTGTATTGTTGTGTACATCTCCCTCCCGTGTCACTTCGAACTTTACGTGAAACTGAAGACGTGTTTGTTATCGCAGGAAGTGGGGCATTGATATTTCACATTTTGTAGTCTCTTCA
>PITA01009680.1:0-69461 GCA_004023965.1 Spilogale gracilis | reverse complement strand
AAGCTGATGCTCTCCTGCACTGCTCCTTGCCTCCCATGGCGGGCACTATACAGTGAAGCTGGAGCCTCAAACCCAGGACTCAGCACTCCAGGTGCAACATATGTTCCTTTATTCTGTACTGCTCTCAAAACATCAGTCTCATTCTAATTCTCCAAACTGGGTGAAAAACATTTTATCCTGGGGAATCTATCTGTCTCCTTACTTATCTATCAGTGAATCAATCAGTTAACTATCTTTCTGTCTCATTTGCCAAGAGGCACCTATCCCAAAACCTATTCTCTAAGTATTAGATTTAAGATTCTGAAAACAACAACCAGGAATCCCCATGCCCCACACCTTCCTCAAGGCAAGAAAGATGTCTTGATCTACATGAATGGGGGGAGAAAAAATATGGGTAAAAACATTAATTAATAAGTTAATAAGTAAGAGAAAACCCCCACTGGAGTTATTTTCCTAAAATTAACTTGGATCATGTCCTTTTACTAATTCCCCAATCCCTGACATTCCAGAAAACATCTTAGTCCCCCTTTACTGAATGCCATAACTCCTTAATAGGGGGGCATACTTCTTGCAAGTTGGATTGAACCAATGTGTTTACAGATTCACCTTATGCCAAGACTGAAACTTCTCTATTTTACCTTGACACACTTCTGTTCCTTTAATACTTTCAATTCCCTCACTTGATTTATCTTCTAACCACCCTATTTTCCAACTTTGCATCATGAAAATTCCAGCTTACTCTTCAAAATTAGACAAGATGCTGAGATACAGTATCTCCTAGGAAGCTTCCACTAGGATCTCAGGTGTCTTATTGGTGTAATTTTTTAGGTAAACCTCTACAATGTGCTCATATACAACAGAAAGTTCTCAGTAACTGAGACCTGACCTCCCTTCCCATTCCAGACACCCACCATTCTTCAGTCTATGCTTCATTTAAAATACATACAGTTATCCCTACCACTAATTAATTTATATGTAAATGGACTAACTGTTCCAATTAAAAGATATAGGGTGGCTGAATCAATAAAAAACAAGACCTATCTATACACTGCCTACAAGAGACTCATTTCAGATTTAAAGACACATAGAGACTGACACTGAAAGGATGAAAAAGATATTCCATGCAAATGGAAATGCAAACTGGAGTAGCAACACTCAGACAAAACACACTTCAAAACAGACTATAACAAAATATAAAGAAGAGCAGTACCTAATGATAAAGGGGTCAATCCAAGAAGACTATACAACATTCATAGATATTTATGTACCCAACATAGTAGCACCTAAATATGTATGGCAAATATTAACATAAAGAGAAAAAATGCCAGCAAAAATCAGTTGCATTTCTATACACTAATGATATATCAAAAAGAGAAATTAAGAAATAATCCCATTTACAATTGTATCAAAAAGAATAAAATACCTAGAAATGCATTTAACAAAGCAAATGAAATATCTACACTCTGAAAACTATGACACTGATGAAAGAAACTGAAGATGACACAAATAAATGGAAAGATATTCTATAGTTACAGACTAGAATTAATTTGTTAAAATATCCATACTACCCAAAGAAATCTATAGATTTAGTGCAGTTTTGATCAAAGCGCTAAGGGCATTTTTCACATATCTTTATTTCGCAAATAATCCTAATATTTGTATGAAACCACAAGCCAAAGCAAACTTGAAAAAGAAAAACAAATCTGAAGGTATTATGCTCCCTGACTTCAAACTACAGTACAAAACTAGTAATCAAAACAGTATGGCGCTGGTACAAAAAAAGACATACAGATTAAAGAGCCCAGAAATAAACCCATGCATATATGGTTAATTAATATGTGTCAAAGGAAGCAAGAATACACAATGGGAAAAGACAGTCTCTTCAATAAACTGTGTTAAAGAAAACTGGATTGCTACATGCAAAAGAATGAAACTCAATCTTCTTATACCATATATAAAAATAAATTAATTCTCAATGGATTAAAGACCTGAGTGTAAAACCTGAAACCATAAAACTCTAGGAGAAAACATAGGCAGTAAGACTTTTCACACTGGTCTCAGCAATACTTTTTTTGTACCAGTCTCCTCAGACCAGAACAACAAAAATGAAAATAAACAAATGAGACTGATTACATCAAACTAAAAAGCTTCTGCCCACAAAGGAAAGCGTTAACAAACAAAAGGCAACCTACTGAATGGTATATATTTATAAATTATACATCTGGTAAGGGATTAATATACAAAATATATAAAGACCATACACAATTTAATATAAAAAAGCCCAAATATATCATTCTGGGTGGATATATCTTTTGTTGGGGCAATTGCAACCACTAAAAATGCATTTTAAAGTGAATGAGAGAAGCAATGGCCACAGTGGAAAACTGTGGAAAGAGCCAAGATGCCCTTCAACAGATGAATAAATAAAGAAGATATCGTCCATATATACAATGGAATATTACACCTCCATCAGAAAGGATGGATACCCAACGTTTGTATCAACGTGGACGGGACTGGAGGAGAGTATGCTGAGTGAAATAAGCCATGCAGAGAAAGTCAAATAGCATATAGTTTCACTTACTTGTGGAGCATAGGAGTAATGTGGAGGACATTAAGAGAAGGAAAGGAAATGTGAACTCATCTAAATCAGAGAGGGAGATGAAGCATGAGAGACTTTGGACTCTGAAAAACAAACTGAGGGTTTTGGAAGGGAGGGGGTGGGGTGATAGGTGGAACCTGGTGGTGGGTATTAAGGAAGGCGCATATTGCATGGAGCACTGGGTGTGGTGCATAAACAATGAATCTTGGAACACTGAAAACATAAAATAAAATTATTTAAAAAATAAAGTGAATGAGGTAACAAATGAAAGGGAAAAATGAATTCTATGTATGCATTTGTATACATTAAAAATAGGTATAGGACTTGAATAGACATTCTAAAGAATACATATGGAGGGCCACCAGACACATGAAAAGATGCTCAATATCACTAATTATCAAGAAAATGAAAATCAAAACCACAATGAGATATCACCTCAAACTATCAGATTGACTATTATCAAAAAGACAAATAACAAGTTTTGGTGAGGATGTGGAGAAAAAAGGAACCCTTATACACTGTCAGTAAATATGTAAATTTGTGTATCCACAATAGAAAGCAATACATGGAGGGTCCTAAAAAAATAAAATAGAACCACCATATGATCCAGCACTTCCTCTGGGTATTTATCATGCTTGTTGTTTTTTGCATATTGACAGAATTCTATTATGTTAACTAACACAGCAGTTCAAACTTAAAGTTGTTAAATGAAAAGACACAATCAGGAAATCTATATACCTATACTGCTTTCTTTTATGACAACTTTTTTTCAAAAAAGTATGTTTTAAAATTTGTGTATGGCACTACAAAAGACCTCAAATAGCCAAGCAATCCTGAGAAAGAACAAAGTTGGAGGCATCACAACTTCCTATTTCAGGACATACTACAAAGCTGTAGTAATCAAAACACTATGGTACTGGCACAACAGATCAGTGGACACACAGATGACTGGAACAGACTAGGAAGCTCAGAAGGAAACCCATGATTATGTGGTCAATTACTCTATGACAAAGGAGGCAAGAATATACAGAGGAGAGAGGTGTCTGGGCGACTCAAGTCAGTTGACCATCTGCCTTTGGCTCAGGTCATGATCTCAGGGTCCTGGTATTGAGCCCAACTTTGGACTCCTTGCTCAGCAGGAAGTCTGCTTCTCCCTCTTCCTCTGCCTGCCACTCCCCCTGCTTGTCCTCTCTTCCTCAAATAAATAAAAAATCTTATTTAAAAAAAGAATATACAAAAGGGAAAAGATAGACTTTTTAATAAATGGTGCTGAGAAAACTGGACAGCTATACACAAAAAGATAAAAACTGGACCACTTTCTAACAACATACACCAAAATAAACTCAAAATAAATTGAGAACTTAAATGTGAGACCTGAATCTATAATAAACTCCTAGAAGAAAGCATAGGTAGTAATTTCTTTGACATCATCCATAGAAGCATGTTTCTAGATATGTCTCCTAAGGCAAGGGAAACAAAAGCAAAAATAAACCATTGTAATCACATCAAAATAAAAAAACTTTTGCTCAGCAAAAGCAGTCATCAACAAAACAAGAAGTCAACCTACTGAATGGGAGAACATATTTGCAAATCATATATCCGATGAGGGGTAAATATCCAAAATATATAAAGAGCTTATACAACTCAATAACAAAACCATGCAATCCAATTATAAAATGGACAGAGGACTTAAATAGACATTTTATCAAGAAGATATACAGATGACCAATAGACACATGAAAAGATGCTCACAGTTACTAATCATCAGGGAAATGCAAATCAAAACCACAATGAGATACCACTTCACACCTATCAGAATGGCTAGGATCAAAAAGACAAGAAATAACAAGTGTTGGTGAGGATATGGAGAAAAAGAATCTCTTGTGCACTGCTGGTGGGAATGTAAATTGGTACAGCCACTATGGAAAAAGTATGGATGTTCCTCAAAAAATTAAAATACCATATTATTCAATAATTCTACAACTGAATATTTTTACAAAGAAACTGAAGACACTAATTTGAAAAATAATGCATCCTTATTATTATTGCAGCATTATTTACAATAGCCAAGATATGGAAGCAACTAGAGTGTCCACAGATAGATGTCTGGTTAAAGAAGATGGCACACACACACACACACACACACACACACACACACACACTGGAATATTATGCAGACATAGAAGGATGAGATCTTGTCATTTGGGACAAGATGGATGGACTTAGAGGGTATTATGCCAAGTGAAATAAGTCAGTGAGAAAGACAAATACTGTGTTTTCACTCATACGTGAACTCTAAGAAACGAATGAATAAAAAACAGAATCAGACCCATAAATACAGAGAACAAACTGATGGACACCAGAGGGCAGATGGACAAAATGGGTAAATGAGAGTGGGAAAGGCATCCAGTTATGGAATGAGTAAGTCATAGGAATAAAAGGTACAGCAGATGGAATATAATCAATGATATTGTAACAGCACTGTATGACAACAGAGTGTAGCTATACTTGTGTTGAGCACAAAATAATTTACAGAGATGTTGAATTACTATGTTATACATCTGAAACTAATATAACATCATGTGTTAACTATACTCAAATATCAAAAGTTGAAGAAATAAAAGTCTGTTTCACACGTGGCCCTCTTTCTCTCTCCTCAAGTGAGACATAAATTGAGAAGCTACCACACAAATAGAACAGGGGTTTTCAAATAGGGATGTCTACATATAGTCACCTTGCTCTCAGTCCCTCAAAATAAAGTCTACTTTAAAAAATAGGGCTTGTAAGACTGACAGCTATTTCTTCTTGTGGAGAGTTATATTTTTATATTTTCACAAACAGTACAGGTTGGGAAGTACAGACCTAGAAAAAATATAATAAAAAGGTCCAGATTCATTTTCTGTTTGGTTTTAATATAGTCATTTTCTCTTTCCACTTTCAATGACTGAAAAGAAGATTTAATTTGAGTAATGCCACAGGAATGTGGCCTCAAGAAGGAAAAAGTTCAAATACTTACCTCCCTGTTCCTCATTTTAAAAAATAATAATTTACTATAACATATTTTGAAATATTTTAAGATGTTTCCTTCTTTCTGCTGGCATTTGTGTCCTTTCTTATTTAAATAAATAAATATATATTGAAATTTAAATACAGTTCTCAAAGAGGACTCTAAGCAAAATACAATTGTTCCTTTGATGTATTTCAAAACAACAGCACCACCGAACTTTGTTATGAAAATAATAAAAAAGTGTAATATTGTAATATGTGCATCAATATTTATTTTTCAATATAATTATCTCCTGAGAATGCATACTAAAGTTTTTCTGAGAAGCTCATGGGTCTTTATAGATAGCAAATTGTCAAAATGGGGCACCTAACTTTAAGTCTTTACTCTGGGGAGACATGGGCAGTAGGGGTGTTAGAATGCTACGGTCAGTTCCTAAGATGGCAACAGATTGGGAAAAGGAGGTATGTATAATTACTATAGGTATACTCCTCTCTGTTTAGTTCTGAGCAGAACTGATGGGCTCCAAATCACATTCTCCTAGAAGTTGTGCATAGTCCTTTTATGTAATAGCTCCTCTTCTTTTTTCTTCAAGTCTTCCCTGGTTCTTCCATTAAACCCAAGAATCACAACCAGTTTGGCTACCACTTCTTCCCTTAGTGCTCAAGAGAGACATCACTAATTGATCACAATATTCTTTATTGATAAGCCTAGATTTGGTCTTAAGCACAAGGTTTCAGGAAACTCTTCACCCTTTCAGAAATTGTATAAGAGAAGTAAATGTTGTCATTCTTGCCATAATTCATGAGATGGGATCTGTATAAACTGCCCAGCTCCTGCCATATTCCTTCCTTAGGCAGGCCGTATCTTGCTTCCTGTATTTTCCTGCTAATAAGGGTCTTTCTAAGAATCACAGTGCCATCACTTGTCTGGCTTTAAGTGGTGCCCACAGCCTGAAATTCCCCTTATACTGGCCTATATTGCCAAGCTGGGATCCCTAGAATACAGGCTCAGATCTGAGACTATCACACCTTTTAAACTACTGTATCCTGGATTCCATTGTCAGGACAAGCCTCAGCATCTGTGTGCCTTTTTTTGCCCCTGGCCACCCTGACCTAACTTCTGATTCTCAGTGACTGGAACTCCTGAGATCCAGAAACATTTTGTCTCAAGAATATTCTTGCCCAAACCTCCAAATATCAGGTCCAGTTGTTTTATTTACCATATGCATTTCTTTTTTTTTCTGAATATTTAATTTATTTGACAGAGAGACAGAACAAGTAAGCAGAGTGGCAGGCAGAGCGAGAAGGAGAAGCAGGCTCTCCACTGAGCAGGGAGCTTGACTCAGGACCGTGGGATCATAACCTAAGCTGAAGACAGGTGCTTAACCAACTGAGCCACCCCGGAGTCCCTACTACATGCATTTCTGTTAGGACTAAATGGAACATTTCTTATGAGGCAACTGACATGGTTCCTAGCATACACACTAAATATTAGCTGCTATAAGTTCTGTTATTATCATAAGCCTCATCACTTCTATTAAGATCTCTATCTAAATTCTAGAAAAAGTCCTTCTGAAGCAATTAGGAACAGGCTTCAAGTCTCAGAGACCCTTTGGCCACAAACAGACCTAGGGACAAACATACCTAACAAGTACAGATGGCCCCAGACTTAAGATGGTTCACTTTAGGAATTGTTGACTTCATGATAATGCAAAAGTGATATACATTCACTATAAACCACACTTCAATTTCAAATTGTGATCTTTTCCTGGACTAGCAATATGTGGTACAATATTCTCCTGTGACACTGAGCAATGGTAGTGAGTGGCAGCAGTCAGCCACATCATCATGAGGGTAAACACTGATATGCTTTCAACCATTCTGTACCCATACAACCATTCCTTTTTTTTAAATTCTTTTTTTTAAAAGATTTTTATTTATTTATTTCACAGAGAGAAAGATCACAAGTAGGCAAAGAGGCAGGCAGAGAGAGAGAGAGAGGAGAAAGCAGGCTCCCTGCTGAGCAGAGAGCCTGATGCAGGCCTCGATCCCAGGACCCTGAGATCATGACCTGAGCCGAAGGCAGAGGCTTAACCCACTGAGCCACTCAGGCGTCCCCATTCCGTTTTTCATTTTCAGTATTCGATACATTAAATGAGATATTCCACACTTTACTATAAAATAGGCTTTGTGTTAGATGCTTTTGCAAGCTAAGCAGTGTTATGATGCCCAGTAGGTTAGGTGTATTAAATGCATCTTTGGCCTACCCTATTTTCTTTAAAAAAAAAAAAGATTTATTTATGAGAGAGAGAGAGAAAACGAGCAGTATAGAGGGGCAGAGGATGGGGAGAGAGAATCAGAGAATCTCATGCAGACTCCCCACTGAGCACAGAGCCTCACATGGCACTCAATCTCACAACCCTGAGATCATGACTTGAACTGAAATCAAGAGTCTGATCCTTAACTGATTGAGCCACCCAGGTGCTACCAACCTACCATATTTTCAGCTTTCAGTGGGTTTATTGGGACATTCGTCCATTATAAGTTGAGGAAGAGTTATATATATAGTCTTTAGTAAATATATGCTCTTAACATCAAATTAGGTTTTTTATTTATAAAATAATGTTGTAGACCATATCATTTATGTAAAAGTAATTCTAAGAAGTTGTGTGACTTTTTCCATTAGTCAACATACTGTACTAGACACAGAAAATTCCATCTTTTTTTTTTTTTTTTTTTGTCTCACACACCGGACAGTTTGTATGACCATAATATTCATATCTCCTAAGATATTTGCTAAGAAACCCATTATAAAAAGAAAGGTTTTTATGCTGTTTGGACCTATTATGCTTGTCATCTGACTTTAACAATTTTCTAATCAAATCTAAGGCCAAATCAATAGATGTACATGAAAAAAAAATAGATGTACATGATCCTCCAAAACAGATGAAATTGTGCCAGCCAAACAACAAATGGGCATTGCCCTGAGGAGTTCAGATTCTTCAAAAGGCACACAGAGTTCAGTCCCAGATGAACAGAATAAAGGCCCGTATAGCGTAGCCTGGGATCTCTGAAAATAGATTGCTTAATGAAGACATTAGGAGAAGTTTGCTGCATGTGTTTGGGTGCACAAGTAGGCAGGTATAGGCCTGTCTGTTTTCCAAGTGATTTAAGAAAACAAGTACTGAAGCACAATAATAGGCCAAAAAAAAATTAACATTTCCAGAAAAGACAGAGTTCACACTATTTGAGGCAAGAATTGGTACCTTCTTGGGGCACATGGGTGGCTCAGTTGGTTAAGCGACTGCCTTCGGCTCAGGTCATGATCCCGGAGACCTGAAATCGAGTCCCATATCAGGCTCCCTGCTCAGCAGGAAGCCTGCTTCTCCCTCTCTCACTCCCCTTACTTGTGCTCCCTCTCTGGCTGTGTTTCTCTCTGTCAAATAAATAAAATATTAAAAAAAAAAAGAATTGGTACCTTCTTCATAGAATAAATATGGTACATAAAACTATGACAGCATCTCTGCGTTAGATGTGCTTTATCTGAGGGGAAATTACAGCTGGCAAACACAGGACAGATATGCACAGTATTATCATCAGTACGAAGATATTTTTAACTTATGATGGGCTTATCAGGACATAATCCCATTGTAAATCAAGAAATATCCATATTCAAATTTGAGCCTGGAGTAAAATATGATAGTTGCCATTTACTGAGCTCTTTCTATGTGTCATGCACCTTGCAAATATTATCTTATTTAACCTCCACTGTGACAAAATTGGGTGAGAATTATAACTCCCATTTTATTGATGATAAAATGGAGCAGTAGAGAATCCCATGCCCCACAAAAACAATAGATAGTGAAATGAAATCAAATCCAGCCCTTCCTAACTCAAAATCCAATCTTTGCCCCTGAACACGTTACTTTCAACATGTTACTTTCTAGCATGTTTACAGAAATAGCCATGTTTCTTCATGGAAGCAGAACTTAACTTCTGGGATTCCAGCTAAAAGTTCACATCTTAGGGGCGCCTGGGTGGCTCAGTTGATTGAGCGACTGCCTTCAGCTCAGGTCATGATCCCAGAGATCAGGGATCGAGTCCCACATCGGGCTCCCTGCTCGGCGGGGGGCCTGCTTCTCCCTCTCTCACTCCCCCTGCTTGTGTTCCCTCTCTGGCTGTGTTTCTCTCTGTCAAATAAATAAAATCTTAAAAAAAAAAAAAGTTCACATCTTATAGCCTATATATTTCCTGCTTCGCCTGGAACTTTCCTACAACTGTCCTCTTACAACCTTACTTCTTGATCCATTCTTTCTCCTCTTCTAATCTGTGAGCCAAAATCCTACTTCTGGTTGTTTTCAGCAACTCTGGTTCCATTGTTTGACATGATCATCCCTAAAGGGGCAAATCAAGTTTAAATCCTCAATTTAACCTTCTCAGACTATTCCAGCTCAAATTCAAGCTATTTTATTGCCTCTTCCAAATTCCTTTTACTCTCCCATTACTCTACATCCATTTTATTATTCTTAGTTATTCCCTGTTTCAAGTAATCACTCATTCACTCATTTATTCAACTACTATATACTTGAATACATATTATGAATTAGACACTGAACTAGGCAATGTATATGGAGATACAAAGATAACCTACCTGAAAGACTTAAGGTACTTTTAGTAGGGCAAATAAATGTATACAAATATCTACAGTACTGTGTTGAATGAAAAAAAGCACTGTAAGAAACAGAGCTAAAAGAATTCAGACAAGGGAAAAACTACTTCTATCTAGAAGGAAATGAGAAGAGATGATTCCACTGAACTGAGGTAGAAGATTCTGGTAGAAGGTACTGACAGAAAGAGTACCCTAACTGGAAGGTACTGCCTAAGACACAGAGCTTGGCGAGGGCACTGTCAAGGAGTAGTAAGAAGCTGTGGTTTGACTGACTTCCAAGTGTGTCGAGGAGAGATATGGGGATAAAGGAAAGATGGTGGAGGTCCTTAAAACTGTGGGAGAGTGTAATGATGTGGTAGGTAACAGAGGGATCAGAAGAAGTTTTTGAAGTAAGAAAATCAGAAATGTGCTTTGCTTCCCTCCTCCAATTACATAGCAGGTTTACTGAAGGTTTTGTACTTTTCATTTAAGGAATAGTACCAAGGACAACAGGGGAATGGTGGGAAAGCTGAATGGGAAGAAATCAGAGAGGGAGACAAACCATATGAGACTCTTGACTTTGGAAAACTAACTGAGGGTTGCGGTAAGGGAGTTGGGTAGGGGGATGGGGCAACTGGGTGACAGGAATTAAAGAGGGCATGTGATATGGTGAGAACTGGGTGTTATACTCAACTAATGGATCATTGAACATTATATAAAAAACTAATGATGGGAGTGCCTGGGTGGCTCAGTGGGTTAAGCCTATGCCTTTGGCTCAGGTCATGATCTCAGGGTCCTGGGATCTAGTCCCACGCTGGGCTCTCTGCTCAGCAGGGGGCCTGCTTCCTCTTCTCTCTCTCTCTGCCTGCCTCTCTGCCTACTTGTGATCTCTCTCTGTCAAATAAATAAATAAAATCTTAAAAAATCTTGGAACACTGAAAAAATAAAATAAATTTCAAGTCAAAAAAAAAAAAAGAGGAGAAAGAAAACTGAAAAAAAACAAAACTAATGATGTACTATACCTTGGCTAATTGAATTCAAATAAATAAATAGCCAAGGAGCAAATAAGCAAATTATATATAATAGTTCTCTTACATATTTTTCTACTTGTCAACTTTCATGTTTATTAGAATTATTTGTTTCAAATTGAAAAGCAGAGTCTAATTAGATGGAAGGCTATTTAAGGAAAATATTCCTTTCCTCTGAATCAGTATTGGTCTAAAGATAATACTACAAATCTTAACTTGATCTTTAAAAATATTTATTATAAGAGAAGGTATAGATGAACTCCATATAGAATGTGATTTTAATATTTATTATATTAACCTCATTTTTTCCATGATAGATTTTTAAAATTTGGTTCATAGAAATATTTTCCTGAAATTTAATAAGTACCTAAATTTTTATTAATTATTATAACATATTATTATTTATATTAATATATTTTTATATTAACAAATTAAGAACACTGTATAATTATTGCATCATATATTTTATATTTATGTATAATAATATTTATACCATTATATTATATAATTATTATATGGTATCATAAAATAATAAATGTTAACATTTATTAATTGATTTTATTAATTTATTAAGAATTTTATTAAGGCATAGAAAATCTTTTCTTACAAGTCATTTTTTCCTTTTTTAAAATTTTATCTTTTCAGTGTTCCAAAATTCATTGTTTATGTACCATACCATACCCAGTGCTCCATGCAATATGTGCCCTCCTTAATACCCACCACCAGGCTCACCATTTCCCTACACCCCTCCCTCTAAATCGCTCAATTTGTTTCTCAGAGTCCATAGTTTCTCATGGTTCATTTCCCCCTTCAATTTCCCCCAATTCACTTTTCCTTTTCTTCTCCTAATGTCCTCCATGTTATGTTCCACAAGTAAGTGAAACCATATGATAATTGATTTTCTCTGCTTGACTTATTTCACTCAGCATAATCTCCTCCAGTCCTGTCCATGTTGATATAAAAGTTAGGTGTGCATCCTTTCTTATGGCTGAGCAATATTCTGCTGTATATATGGACTATATCTTCTTTATTCATTTGTCTGTTGAAGGGCACCTTGGCTCTTTCCACAGTTTGGCGATTGTGGCCATTGCTGTTATGAACATTGGGGTACATATGGTCCTTCTTTCACTACATCTGTATCTTTGGGGTAAATACCCAGTAGTGCAATTGAAGGGTTATAGGGTAGCTCTATTTTTAATTTTTTGAGCAATCTCCACACTGTTTTCCAAAGTGGCTGCACCAACTTACATTCCCACCAACAGTGTAAGAGGGATCCCTTCTCCACATCCTCTCCAACATTTGTTGTTTCCTGCCATTCTAACTGGTATAAAGTGGTATCTCAATGTGACTTGGATTTGAATTTCCCTGATGGCTAATGATGATGAACATTTTTTCATGTGTTTTCTAGCCATTTGTATGTCTTCTTTGGAGAAGCGTCTGTTCTGTCTAATCTGTTTTATGGGTCTTGAGTTTGAGGAGTTCTTTACAGATCTTGTATATAAGCCCTTTGTCTGTAGTATCACTTGTGAATATCTTCTCCCATGCCATGGGTTGCCTCTTTGTTTTGTTGATTGTTTCTTTTGCTGTGCAGAAGATTTTTATCTTGATGAAGTTCCAAAAGTTCATTTTCTCTTTTGTTTCCTTTGCCTTTGGAGACGGGTCTTGAAAGAAGTTGCTGTAGGTGATGTTGAAGAGGTTGCTGCCTATACTCTCCTCTAGGATTTTGATGGATTCCTGTCTCACATTGAGGTCTTTCATCCATTTTGAGTTTATCTTTGTGTATGGTGTAAGACAATGGTCCAGTTTCATTCTTCTATACACAGCTGTCCAATTTTCCCAGCACCATTTAAACAGGAAGAAACTGACATGTGAAGAGACCAACATCTAGTAATGAGATTGAAGCAGTGATCAAAAACCTTCCAACAAACAAGAGTCCAGGATCTGATGGATTCCCTGGGGAATTCTACCAAACATTCAATGAAGAAATAATACCTATTCTCCTGAAGCTCTTTCAAAAAATAGAAACAGAAGGAAAACTTCCATACTCTTTCTATGAAGCCAACAGTACCTTGATCCCCAAAGCAGGATAAGACCCCATCAAAAAGGAGAATTTGAGACCAATATCCCTGATGAATATGGTTGCCAAGATTCTCAACAAGATCCTAGCTAATAGGATCAAACAGTACATTAAAAAGATTATCCACCATGACCAGGTGGGATTTACCCCTGGGATGCAAGGGTGGTTCAACATTTTCAAATCAATCAATGTGATAGAACAAATCAATAAGAGAACAGAACCACATGGTCCTCTCAACTGATTCAGAAAAAGCATTTGACAAAATACAGCATCCGTCCTGATTAAAACTCTTCAGAGTACAGGGATAGAGTAACATTCCTCAACCTCATAAAGTCCATCTATGAAAAATCCACAGCAACTATCACTCTTAATGGGCAAAAGTTGACAGCTTTCCCATTGAGATCAGGAACAAGACAAGGATGCCCACTCTTGCCACTATTGTTCAACACAGTACTAGGAGTCCTAGCAACAGCAATCAAACAACAAAAAGAAGTAAAAAGTATTCAAACTGGCAAAGAAGAAGTCAAACTCTCTCTCTTTGCAGATGACATGATACTTTATGTGGAAAAGGCAAAAGACTCCATCTCCAAACTACTAGAACCCATACAGCAATTCAGTAATGTGGCAGGATACAAAATCAATGCACAGAAATCAGTTGCTTTCTTATGCACTAACAATGAAACTATAGAAAGCAAAATTAAGAGAAATCGATTCCATATACTATAGCACCAAAAACCATAAGATACCTTGGAATAAATCTAACCAAAAAGGTATAGAATCTGTACTCAAGGAACTACAGAACACTCATGAAAGAAACTGAAGAAGACACAAAAAGATGGAAAAGTATTCCATGCTCATGGATTGGAACAATAAACATTGTTAAAATGTCTATACTGCCCAGAGCAGTCTATACTTTCAATGTCATCCGAATCAAAATTCCACTAGCATTTTTCAAAGTACTGGAACAAATAATCCTAACATTTGTATGGAACCAGAAAAGACTCTGAATTGCTAAGGAAATGCTGAAAAAGAAAAAGTTGGGGGCAACATGTCTGATTTCAAGTTTTATTATGAAGCTGTGAGCACCAAGACAGCATGGTACTGGGTACTGGCACAAAACAGACACACAGACCAATGGAACAGAATAGAGAGCCCAGATAGGACCCTCAACTCTATGGTCAAATAATTTTCCTTTCTTTAAAAAGTGTGATTCAGTCATTTCACGCACTTGCTTTTAATGTTATGGAAAAGGATATCTGTGGAAGACAATGTTTTCACAAGACCAAATCATCAGAACTGGCAGTTGAGATATAACCAGAAAGTCCAGGAAAACCAATGATTCACCCTCTGAATTCCTGGTATGAATGAATGTAGGCTGTTCAAACCATGAAAACAAACAAAAAGTCCTCTTCTATTTCCTCCCAGGATTCCCTTATTAGAAGTACATACATCTTCCCAAAGCCAAGAATGAGATGCTGAAGGAAAGGATTTGGATATTAGTTTCTTCAAAATAATTTCTTTCGGAAAGGCACTTTTGTTTGAGTGGGAAGGGTCCTTTGATTGCAGACTTTGTGGAGAAGTGAATGGTGTAGAATAAGAGCACTTATTTGATTTGCGGTCCTATGTTTCAGCCTCTGCGGGCTCTGACAAAGAGGTGGAACTCTGAGGGAAATGCTCCCCACCCTGTAGAAGGGGGTGGCATGTTTACAATTTTCCTACCTAAATTAAAATGTGCCTTTCTTGGATGAAATTCCTTACTACCAGTCAGTTATAGAATATGCTTTAGGTAAAATGAATTTCTGCCCAGATAATACTTTAGAAGTAAGAAGTAATTATAGAGATGTTTGGAACATTTATTTATAACTATAACTTCATAAAAACTCAAAGTTCCCTCAGGAGAGGTTCACGGACTGTTTGGATCTATCCTTTTTACCAGCAAGAGTTAGCAACAGGTTGTACTATTTGCAAATATATTCTTTTTTAGGGAGGAACTATGTGTTTATTTTTTGAATGTCATCAATATTTCGTGCTTATTTTCATTTGTCCAACTATCCTTGTTACTCGTACAGAAGAATACTGTGTGTACAGAGAGTTTTCTCTACTTGAGAAATTGGTCTGCTTTTTTTTGTTGTTGTTGTTTGTTTGTTACATTGTTCTCAATCTTTTTTTTTTTTTATTGTTACTAAATTTTTTTTTCCAGTGTTCCAAGATTCATTCCCCATCCCCCACACCCAGTGCTCCACGCTTTAGGTGTCCCCAGTACCCACCACCAGGCTCTTGCATCCCTCTACCCGCTTCCCTCCAAGTCCCTCAGTTTGTTTCTGTGGTCTGCTCTTTTGCAAAATAATTACACACGAGTGTCTGACACAGATATTAACATTGGTGACAACTACTCTTGTAGCAATGTGGGTCAGAAGAGATTTGTTTGAGCTGAACTCATTGCATAAAAGCCTATTTAGTTTTTTTTTTTTTTTTCTATGCTCAGGAAGGATTATAGTTGCAAAGTGAGTCAACATCCTGCAGCATCCCACAATGTATCAGGCTGAGACATTATATTTTCTTTCTTGTATGTGGTACTGTCTATAGTGTCTCCCTTCTTTCTAAATATGCTCTTCCCAGACAGAGTTGGTCTAGAAGTTGTTTGTACTAAGTGGTTTTGAGGGGGGTTTAAGAATAGCAAGTACAAGTACATTATTATTATTTTCAGCCCTCTCTTCAAAAAAAAAATGCCACGTACTGTATGCATTTACTTTTATGAAGTAAAAATGGTAATTCCCGGTAGGAGCACACTGTGGAGGATGGGAAACAGATGCTTTGGTCAGACTCAGGGGCTGACTATAACATGGAAACCCAAAAGAATAAGAAAATAATTGCACAGAAATCTAACTTTAATGAGCTGACTACATGGCATGTGCACACCTTGTTTTAACAATGTTTTGCAAATACAAAGTTGGCCTGATGTCAGAGAACATTTTAATATAACTGATTCATCCTGTCCATCTGTTATGGCTCTATACTTTGGTGTGGAAACTGGTATTATGGGGAGGTACTCCTTCATTCAGATAGAGAAAACAAAGTTTTGAAAGAATGATTAAATAATAAACAAATCATCAGATCATGAATTTGATGCAAACACAGCAAAATATCTTCAAAGCTTTTATAGTGTAGAAATGACATGTGTTGTTTTTTTGTGCTTGTTTTAAATTTGTATTTAAATTCTAATTAACAAATAGTGTAATGTTAGTTTCAGGAGTAGAATTTAGTGATTTATTACTTACATATAACACCTAATGCTCATCATAACAAATGCCCTCCTTAATGCCCATCACCCACTTAGCCCATTCTCCCCCCACTTCCCCTCCAGCAACCCTCAGTTTGTTCGCTATAGTTAAGAGTCTCTTATGGCTTGTTTCCCCCCGCCTTTTTTTCCTTCCCATATGTTCATCTGTTTTGTTTCTTAAATTCCACATATGAGTGAAATAATTTATCTTTCTCTGACTGATTTATTTCACTTAGCATAATGTACTTATCACATGTCTTAGGATGAGCATCCCAGAACAGGTCTTAAGAAAAGGATTTGAGTGAATGAATACAGCTTTTTGGGAGATGATTCCGGGAAGCAGAGGTAGGAGGGTGGGAAATTCAGAAAAGAAAGAAGTCAATGATAAAGGATATGTTACCCAGCAATGTACTGATACAGGTAACTGGGCTCAGTTCCACTGAAAAACTCTGGGAGACAGTGTGGAACATGCTCAGAGTTATCCAACCTGTGGAGCAAGGACGCTGGCAGAGGCTGTGATCGATGAGTTTTCATCCTTCACTGACTGAGGACTGCTCTCTAGAACATTATCTCCCCAGTACTAGAGCTTGCCCTGAGAAAGGGTGGTACCATGCTCCTGTAGCCCAAAAGATCCCCAGAGAGACAGCTGCATTGCCTTTGGCTTGTACAGGAAGTAGAATAGTTGAGTGTTTTAAGCAGATAGTTGTCTGTCACAGAATGCTAATAACTTATTACCCAAAGAAGATAAAAAGCAAATCACATCCAAATTGATTTAAAAAAAAAAAAGAAGTTGTTAAATAGTCACTATTTACATATGACTTGATACTGGACAGAGAAAACCCTAAGGCTACCACCAAGAAACTGTTAGAAGCAATAACTGATCTCAAAAAAGTTGCAGGATACAAAATTAAAATACAGGAATCTGTTGCATTTCTATACACTACTGATGAAGTAGCAGAAAATTAAGAAAAAACAGTTCCATTATTATACCAAAAAGTATAAAATTCTTAGACATAAACTTAACCATGGAAGTGAAAGACTGGTACTCTGAAAACTATAAAAACATTGATGAAAGAAATTGAAGACAACACAAACAAATGAAACAATATTCCATGCTCATGGATTGGAAGACTGAATACTGTTAAAATATCCACACTACCCAGGACACCTGGGTAGCTTAGTTGGTTAAACATCCGACTTTTGGTTTCAGCTCAGGTCACTATGTCATGGGCTCCATGCTCAGCCAGGAGTTCGCTTGAGATTCCCTCCCTCTGTTCCTCCCCCCCCAAATAAATAAATCTTTAAAAAATGTCCATACCACCCAAAGAAATCTACAGATTTAATGCAATCCCTATCAAAATACCAACAACATTTTTCACAGAACTAGAACAAGTAATCCTACAATTTGTATGGAACCATGAAAGACCTCAAATAGCTAAAGAATCCTGAGAAAGAACAAACCTAGAGCTATCACAGTCCCAGATTTCAAAATATACTACAAAGCTATAGTAATCAAAACCATGTGGTACTGGCACAAAAACAGACACATAGATCAACAGGACAGAATGGAAAGCCCAGAAACAAACCCACACATATATGATCAATTAATCTATGACAAAGGAGGCAAGAATATACAATGGGGAAAAGACAGTCTCTTCAACAAATGGTGCTCAGAAAACTGGACAGGTACAGTCAAAAAATGAAACTGGACCTCATCCTAATGCCAGATAAATGGACAAAAGGCCTAAATGTGAGACCTAAAACAGTAACATTCCTAGAAGAAAACATAGGCAGTGATTTATCTGACATCGGCCATTGCAACTTTTTTCTAGATATGTTTCCTAAGGAAAGGAAAACAAAAGCCAAAATAAGCTACTGGGGTTACATCAAAATAAAAAAAATTATACAATGGAGGAAACCAACAAAATGAAAAGTCAACATAAGAATGGGAGAAGATATTTGCAAGTGATATATCTGATAGGGGTTAATATCCAAAACATATAAAGAATTCATGCAATACTCAACACGAAAAAAAAAAAACCCACGCAATTAAAGGACCCAAATCAACATTTTTTTAGAGAAGATATACAGATGGCTAATAGACACATGAAAATAGGCTCAACATCCCTCATCATCAGGAAAATGCAAACCACAGCCACAATGAGAAATCAGAATGGCTTGTATCAAAAGATAAGAAATAATAAGTGTTGGGGCACCTGGGTGGCTCAGTTGTTAAGCGACTGCCTTCGGCTCAGGTCATGATCCCGGAGGCCCGGGATCGAGCCCCACACTGGGCTCCCTGCTCCGCGGGAAGTCTGCTTCTCCTTCTCTCACTCCTCCTGCTTGTGTTCCCAAAAAAGATTTATTTATTTGACAGAGAGAAACACAGCGAGAGAGGGAACACAAGCAGGGGGACTCAGAGAGGGAGAAGCAGACTTCCCGCGGAGGAGGGAGCCCAATGTGGGGCTTGATCCCGGGCCTCTGGGATCATGACCTGAGCCGAAGGCAGTCGCTTAACAACTGAGCCACCCAGGCATCCCTAAATATTTTTTTTTAAAGAAATAATAAGTGTTGACAAGGTTTTGGAGAAAAAGGAACTCTCATGCACTGTTGGTAGAAATGTAAACTGGTGCAGCCACTGTGGAAAATAGTATGGAGGTTCCTCAAAATATTAAAAATAGAATTAACATAGGATCCAGTAATTCTACTGCTGGGTATTTACCCAAAGAAACTAAAAACAGTAACTTGAAAAGATACATGCACCCCTATGTGTACTCTAGCATTATTTACAATAGCCAAGATATGGAAATAATCCAAGGGTCTATTTTCTAAAAAAAAAATTTAGTAACACATATAATATGTATTATTACATGTATATAATGTATTATTTGCTTCAGGGG
Organism: Spilogale gracilis; assembly: GCA_004023965.1. Lineage (NCBI taxonomy): Eukaryota > Metazoa > Chordata > Mammalia > Carnivora > Mephitidae > Spilogale > Spilogale gracilis. Next base: position 49,923 of record PITA01009680.1, on the reverse strand, counting down.
TACAGGTCTGTGAGTCATCAGTCTTATACAATTCACAGTACTCAACCATAGCACATACCCTCCCCAATGTCAATCACCCAGCCACCCGAATGCTCCCATTCCCCTCCACTCCAGTAGCCCTCAGTTTGTTTCCTGAGATTAAGAGTCTTTTATAGTCTGTCTCTGTCTCTGGTTTCATCCTATTTCATTTTTTTCCTCTCTTCCCCCATTATCCTCTCAAATTCCACCTATCAGCAAGATCATATAATTGTCTTTCTCTGACTAATTTCCCTTAGCATAATACACTCTAGTTCCATCCACATTGCTACAAATGGCAAAAGTTCATTTTTTGATGGCTGCACAATATTCCATTGTATATATATACACCACATCTTCTTTATCCATTCATCTGTCAATGGACATTTGGGCTCTTTCCATAGTTTGGCTATTGTAGACATTGCTGCTATAAACACTGGTGTGCAGATGCCCCTTTGATCAATACCTGTAGTGCAATTGCTGGGTCATAGGGTAACTCTATTTTCAACTTTTTGGGGAATCTCCATAGTGTTTTCCAGAGTGTCTGCACCAGCCTGCATTCCCACCAACAGTGTAGGAGGGTTCCCCTTTCTCCACATCCTCACCAACATCTGTCGTTCCCTGACTTGTTAATTTTAGCCATTCTGACTAGGGTGAGGTGGTATCTCATTGGGGTTTTGATTTGTATTTCCCTGATGTCGAGTAATGTTGAGCACTTTTTCATGTGTCTGTTAGTCATTTGGATGTCTTCTTTGGAGAAATGTCCGTTCATGTCTTCTTCTGGATTACTTGTTCTTTGGGTGCTGAATTTGGTAAGTTCTTTATAGATTTAGTCCAAGTTTCTATTGATGGATGAATGGATAAAGAAACTAATGTGTGTGTGTGTGTGTGTGTGTGTGTCTGTGTGTGAGTGTATTACTTAGCCATGAAAAGGAATGACAACTTACCATTTGCAACAACATAGGTAGACCTAGAGGGTATTATGTTAAGTGAAATAAGTCAAATTGAAAAAGATAAATACCACATGATTTCACTTACATGTGGAATCAAAAAAACAAAACAAACAAAAAGCAAAAACGGACCCATAAAGACAGAGAACAAACTGATGACTGCCAGAGAGTAGGAGGCCAGGGAGATGGACAAAATGGGTGAAGGAGGGTGGGAGATACAGCCTGCCCATTATGAATAATTCACTAAAAGGTACAGTGTAGAGAATATAGTCAAAGGTACTATTATAGCATTGTATTGTGATGGACGGTAGCTACACTTCTGGTGCATAATATACAGAGTAGTGGTTTTACTCTATTTTGCACCTGAAACTGAGTATCACTGTGTGTCAACTATACTTCAATTAAAAAAATACTAAAAAAACCCCCTAGCTATATGAAACCTAGAATTTCATATAGCTGAAATAAATCAAAACATATGTCACCTGACAGACAATGGGAAACACAATATCACTTCTATGATCTGACTCTAATCCTGAAGGAACATTAGAGCAATTCGCCTTGAAGTATATTCTACAATAGGTAACTTGTTCTGTCACCTTTAAAAGTATCAAGGTAATGAAAATCAAGGAAAAACTAAAGAATTATTCTAGGTTCTAAGTTAAAGGTGCCTACAGAGATGTGACAGCTAAATGTAACATGGGACTTAGGCCTGGATACTTCTTTATAAAGACATTACTGGGACAACTGGAAAATTGTAATGGATTCTGGATATTAGATGTTGTAATATATCAATGCTAATTTCCTAATATTATAGTATTTTGTAGTTATATAGGAGAGTAATCTTGTTGGTAGGAAATACACACTAAAGTATTCAAGAGTGATGGGGCATTTCGGAAATTTACTTTCAAATGATTCAGTGTAAAACAGTCTTTCTTACACCATTTTATAACTCGCCTGCAAGTATGAGATTGTTAAGATATGAGTTTCTTTAAAAATCTAAATGATTAAATACTCAAGACACAATTATGTAAAATTTATCCACTCCACTTTCCTTTTGAAGGATCTCTCTGTGATGTTGGGTAGTCCCATACAGAGCATCACTGCACCCTTAGTAAGGACCATAGAGCCAAACCAGGCAAGAGCTCAGAATTCTAGCTGAGCTCCAATCTGAGCAGTATTTTCACTTTGAATAGCTACAGAAGAGTTCCCTGATGTTACTAACCATGCTGAAAATGAATTTCCTTGTGTCTGACTGTAATGAGTAAGAAATTTCACACTCATTCTTAAAGCAGGGTGGAAGAAGGGAAGGCATGGAATGTGAAAGATGCCATAGTAGATTCCTGAATTTGTAGGTGCAAGAATTTTTGTCAACAACTTTTGTTAATAAATAGCAACTGTCCTTTTATACTAACCACATTAGTATGTAAAGGGATTTCTTTTTTAAAATTAACATATAATGTATTATTTGCTTCAGGGGTACAGGTCTGTGAATCATCAGTCTTATATATATAATTCACAGCACTCACCACAGCACATATCCTCCCCAATGTCTATCACCCAGCCACCCTATTCCTGTCCCCCACCCCCCAGCAATACTCAGTTTGTTTCCTAAGATTAAGAGTCTCTTATGGTTTGTCTCCATCCCTGGTCCCATCTTGCTTCATTTTTTCCCTCCCTTCTCCCCACGACTCCCCCACCCTGCCTCTCAAATTCCTCATATCAGAGGGATCATATAATGTGAGAAGATTTCTTAATATAGTTTATGATATTTAAAACTTCCCTCATTTTCCTTCAGAAATACTAGTTGTAGCAGTGCTTAGCATGATTCTCCTTTGCACAGATGTTTTGAGACTGAGCCAGCTAGATCAAGAAAGCAATAAGTACATTGTATTCCATGAATATAATGAGGAATACCTCTATACATGTTTCCCAAATGTTGGAATATAAATTCAGAACTGAATTTCTGGGCAGAAAGAAATTCTAAGCAAATCCTAAAATCCTTCCTTTCTCTGATAATTAAATGGGGTTTTAGTATGCCTAATGCTCTAGTGCTTTTAAAATTAATTTCTTCTTCTTAATTGGAAGAAACTTCTATTTGCTGTGGGTTTTTTTTCAATTCATTAAAAAAGTTTTGGTAAATTAACACATCTGCCTGCCACCACTACTCTAAACACATTATTATAATAAGTGAGTTAAACAGAGGGCGAATCTATATAAGATTCTTATATATATATATATATATATCTTCTATATAAGATTCTTCTGGCAGCACTGGTTACAATATCACTACAATTCAACAACTAGGGACATTTTCTTTTGTCTACTCAGTATCTCTTCTCTAAGAACAATTCCCTACATGCCTTTCTCCATATGACTGCTGTCCCATTCCTGCACTGTCGCCCTTGGTCAGAACTGACTGGCTTATTGAGTCTTGTGACCTTTGCTGGGTAGCACCTGCAGGGCCAGAAGAGAGGTGATCAGACTACACTTTGTAAAATTCAAAGCTGTCACTGGCTGAATTTTTTCTTTCAAAATGTAGACTGGAAAACAGAAAACTGGGAGGCAGAGAGAGAGAAAGACAAATTAAGCTGACCTACAGAAATGGACAGAAAAGAAAGACGAAGAAATTTAACAATTTGAGTTCCAGGTTTTAGTTTGTTCCTGAAGCCCAGAAGCATTTCTGTCATTGGGTTTTATCAATTATACAAATATCATCCAATAAATTTCTCATTTTTACTTAAGCTAGCTATATTTGGTTCACTTACCTACAGCCAGATATTACTAATTAGAAAGTAATGGAATAAATGTGCGCTGCAAAAGATAGACCCCAGTATGTGGAGCTTGGTAACTCATGTGAGAACTGTCCCTTATGCCAGAATGAGAAACTACAGATACTGTGTGGGGGCAAAATAGGCAGCTAAACCATGCTGCTGTCTCTTGGGACTCAGACCTCAGGCCTGTGAAGCTGGAGCAGGATGCCCACGTGTTTAGAAGCTGTAGGAAATGTTGCATCAGCAAGAACTACAAAGATAAGCAGCATGGAGCTGAGCCTGTTGGAAAGCAGATAAGAGACATGAGTTTAAGTGTACAGCTTTGTGAAGAAAAGCTATTTTCTGTCTAAGGCTAGTTATAAGAGTCTGCAAAGCTTGAGATGGTCAAAGCCTTGATGGATTGCAACCACCAAATTCACTGAGATCTGAAAAATAATAAGTGCATTGGTTGAAGAGAATGAGGGATTTTTTGGTATTTGAAGTAGAGATACTTGGAGGAAGCAAGAAGAGTCAAGAAGCACTAATCCTCCTTCAAAAGAGCCTCTGCTGAAAATCTATTGCCAGTCAAAAGACTCAATGCTTCCCACCGACCAGCCTCTGGGCAGGAATACAGCCTGTGGGTGGGTACAGAACTCCAGGACAGATCAGGTGCAGATCTAGGACAGACACACTTCACTACTCCCTGCCACCCCAGGCTGTCACAGAATCCTGGGGCAGATTCTGTAAAGCTCAAAGGACAGAGTATTCACTTACATTGTAAAGAAGTCATGAGTACAGAGCCCTGTTTCAACTAGAGGTTCTAAAAGTATGGATCAGAAACCTTTCTTATGTTGATTTGTATCCTAAAAACAAGATAAACAAGCAGATGACTACAGTTTTATGGGAGCTGTATTGCAAAAAACCTCATACCTTGCACAGGGGAGACTGGGAGTTCTCATCCCAAAAGCGACCTCCAAGGACCAATAAGACATGGACTGTTAAGGTGGAATGGCCCTCCACAAAATAAATCCTTCTCTATCCTCAGAAATTACCTTGATAGAATGGACAAACAAACTCATCCTAGCAGGTAGAGCCTGAGGCAGCCAGATTAGCTCAGCAAAGAATATGCTAATTAAAATTGCTCTAAGATATTTTTAGAGATGGGAACACAGAAAGAAGAAAATATCTTACCTAAGATATTGGGCTATGAACACAGATAATCTAGTTCCATAAACCCCACACCCATGGCATTTGCTGGTTCTATTTTGACTATCCAGATGAATCTAGAAGTTGAATCCTAGTTCTACTACTCAAGATGTGTAACACTGGACAAACTAGTAAACCTCTCTGTGCCTCAGTGTCATCTCCTTTGACTAGGAAGGATAATAACAGTGACTATCTCCTGGGGGTAATTTTAATGGATGAATAAATACAAGTAAATACCTTAAAATAGTGCTGAGCACTGCTACTGTGTTATTGCTGTCATTATTTACTTGTCAAATTTTATGTTCTGCCTTAAAGACAGAAAGTGTTATTACTGGGCCAAAGCTTCTGCATCTGTAACCAATCCTGTTGTGTCTAGTGGATTTACATGTTGAACCTCTTCAATGTCTAACAGCCAGGATTCAACACACTATTTTTTTCTTTTTAAAGATTTTATTTATTTGACAGAAAGAAACACAGAGAGGGAACACAAGCAGGGGGAGTTGGAGAGGAAGAAGTAGGCTTCCCACTGAGCAGGACACCGGATGTGGGGCTCAATCCCGGAAATCCTGGATCATGACCTGAGCCGAAGGCAGACGCCTAATGACTGAGCCACCCAGGCGCCCCTCAACAAACTATTATAAATTAGATCTCCAGGGGCGCCTGGGTGGCTCAGTCAGTAAAGCATCTGCCTTCAGCTCAGGTCACAATCCCAGGGTCCTGGGATTGAGTCTCACATCAAGTTCCTTGCCCAGCAGGAAGCCTGCTTCTTCCTTTCACTCCGATAGTCCCCTTGCTCATGCTCTCTCTGTCTCTCTCTCTGTCAAATAAATAAATAAAATCTTTAAAAATAAATAAATAAGATCTCCACAACAGCCCAAACAGATCAACAAATGATCATTAATTTACCTTTTTTCCTATCTCACTGTAATTTTAAAGTTTATCACTGTATTGCCTAGAGACTACAATACCAAATACTAAGACTGGATTTTATATAAAAACCAAAGTGTGTCAAATAAACTTAATATGCAAAAGAATAAATGAAATTAATGAGCTCTTGACTATAGGGCATTTAATATGCTAATACTCATTGTGAAATCCCAAAAGGGAAGACTGAATATTAGCTTTTAAATTTATGTGACAAATACTAACTTACTGGACCATTTAGTAACATCCTGAGGAAAATCAGCATCCTGCGTCCCCCTGGATGACTGAAACTATTTGGAACCATTCTGGTTATCAGACGATTCAGGTCAAAAGCAGCTGCAGCAGTTAGCACACTGGCAGCCATGTGCATAGCTGAATGGTGACAATGAATCCCCTTTATTGGAAACCCTCCTTTAAATGGTCTGCAGAACAATATTTAATTTTATTATAGCTTGGATTCTTCCTCTAAACCATTATTTTTTCAATAAAATAAATACTGTCTACAGGTGCTTATTTTTATAATAACCACCTTTTTTTATTTCCAGGTGTTTCTGAGCTTGACAATTATACGTTTCTCTTAAGTCACAAAAGTTCGTGACTATAAGGAAAAGGAAGGTACTTTCTGCCTTCAGGCATGGACCTCGAGTTCACGGAACCTTATTTTCTTGTGTATGAAAAAAATGTGAAGTGTGCAGCTTGAGGTGCTGAGGGATGACAGTGTTTGGAAGAAATTTCCAAATGGTAGAATGTTATGTTAGGTTTGGGAAGCTTTTAAAAATACCCCAGCATCATGAAACACCTCCTAAATCAAAATATACAGGTAAAGCAAGGGGCTTGAAAGGTGTGAAAAGCTTCCCAGGTGATTATGGTGAATTGGCTGGCCGACTGGTAGATTTTAGTGCTCAGTGAAGACTGGATCGAACTTGCCACCTTTGTCTCATGACTGCCTTAAATTCAGGTTTATATGGCACTTAAATCAGATTTATTTTGAGTATTTTAAATTGTTTTTCTCTTGAGAATAATATAATGATATTCCAGAAAGTATCTCTGATTTTCCTATGGGTTTCTTTTATCTGACCATGTTTCACATATCAAAGTCTCCTCAGAGTTTTGGTGAATTACATTTTTCACTCTTCATACTCTTTCAGCAAATCTCATTAAATCTCATGATTTCAATGACCACCTATATGCAGATGACCTCTTCTCCCAACTGTAGATTTCCCTATCCAACCGCAACTAGACTTCACCTGGATGTTCCACAGACATATCAAATTCAACTCTCACTCCAGCTCTGCTCCTTACTGTGTTCCCTCTCTCTACTGGCAGCACTGTCATCCACCTAGTTACCGAACTCTGAATCATAGGAGCCATTATTTTATACTTCCATAAATTTCATCTTCTATATTCCAGACTGATATTAGAAGTCCTGATCATTTTCTCTCCTAAATACTTATTTTACCTCTACCTTGATTCTGTATTGTTTGGTCCTTCAGTTCTAGAATCTAGAATTCAGACAAGTAATATATTTTGGAATACTCTTGCTAAACAGTATTTGAATACTCATATTTTGGAATATTATTTTTATTTAAAAAATGCTTGCTGAGATAGAAACATCTGATTTACAACTGAACTTGTGAACCACAGACCATTTGAAAATTGAAAATTGAATACTCACCATACTGGTTATTAATTCCCCAAATCAAGAACTTTATAAGAATGTTATGATAAATACTGTTGCTTGGAAAAAAATAGCTATAATCAGAGCAGGATTAATAGGTAGAGAGCCCTTTGGGTATTCTAAATTGAACCTCAGATTTTTTCAAGAGCTTTAGAAGTTTATAATTATGTAAAATATGTCAAATAACCATTTCACTAGAACATTTGTTGCCCTCTTGTTTTTTTGTTGTTGTTATTCTTTTTTTCTAATGCATTTTGTGTTTTCTGGATTAAATGACTGGTTTCCTTGTTGTGGTACTTGGACTGAGTTCTTGTTATTGGAATTTAGAACTCACTGTGCACAGTAGGTAACTGAAAACTGCTAATCAAATATTCATTACCTACTATATGCCCAGGAGTAGGGAAGGGGATTGACTGCAAAAGAGCTTGGTAAAATTTTTCAGAGTAAAAAAATACTATATCTAGATAGTGATGATAGTTCCAGGATGGAATGCGTTTGCTAAAACACCCAGTTGCATGTTACTGGATCTAAGTTACACCTCAATAAGCCTGACATTTTAAAAAGCTTCAGGTGGGGGCACCTGGGTGGCTCAGCTGAGTGTCTGACTCTTGGTTTCAGCTGAAGTCATGATCTCATGGGTTGTGAGACTGAGCCCCAGGTTATCTTCATGCTCAGTGGGAGTCTGCTTGAAGAGGCTCTCCCTCTGTCCCTCCCCCCCCCACTCTCTCTTTCTTCTCTCTCTCTTTGTCTCTAATAAATAAATTTAAAAAAGCTTCAAGTGCCTTTTGAGTGGGTCCCTTACTTGCACAAGGCCTGATGACCAGGAAAGGGAAACCAAAGCACAAAAGTGTGGTGCCACTCAAAAGTACAGTGGTGGTATGGGGGTAGCAGCACAAGGCTGACTGCTGTGGGCCTTGGATCTTAATGCTGAGGCTCCATGGGTGGAAACCCCAGGCACACACCCATCCCAGCAGAGGTACTGGGCAGTGAGCCCAGGCCGCCCAGGCTGGTGTCTGAATAGTAAACCTCGCCTCTGAGAGCCTGCCACTGCCACAGACCGCTGGTGCTTAGTAGGGTTTGAACCCATGCTTCCTAATAGCTTGTCTCTTGCATTTTACAGATATTTTAATAAAAGTAGCCTGAAGCAGATCAGCCATGTTTCGGTGGATTTGGGGTTTAGGCATGGATTGAACACAGGAAGAGACGGGGGAGAGAGAGAGAGAGAGAGAGAGAGAGAGAGAGAGAGAGAGAGAGAGAGAGAATATATGAATATATTTTTCTCTAACAAAAGTGTTAGGAATCCTTAACAGGGGCTTATCTCGCACCAGTCATTTTCCATATAGGAAATCCAAGAGGTAACAAATTCTTTGTTTTTGTTTTTTGTTTAATATTTTATTTATTTATTTGACAGAGAGAAACACAAGCAGGGGCAATGAGAGAGGGAGACACAGGCTTCCTGTCAAGCAGGGAGCCTGATGCGAGGCTCGAACCCGGGACTTGGGGATCATGACCTGAGCCAAAGGCAGATGCTTAATGACTGAGCCACCCAGCCCTGCCCCCCCCAATTATTTTCTTGACCACCCTACCTCCTGGAAGAGGCTTTCCTCAGAAGAAACACCAACTTCTGTTTCTCCCCGCCTTCCCTTAGCATCTTCATAACAGGTCTCATCGAATTATAGTGAATGATTTGTTTCTGTCTTCATTTAGCTTACCAGACCTGCAGCACCTCAAGTGCAAGGGCCATCTCATTCTCTTTTATATTTCTTAATTGCTAGCACAAATTCTGGCACATGATAAGTGCTGACTATATACTAATTAAACAAATGAGTGGAGAATGTGCATAATTCAATGAGAATTTAATATATGCAAGTTTTCCATGGTCTTATAATTAATATAATCATATTATTTTATAATGGAAAAAGGCCCATTATTTGCCATGAAATAGAATGTCAGCAGCTGCCTCTCTTGGATGGGCAGAGCATCTCACTGTGGAATAGACTTTCAAGGCAGTGTAGGCTGGCTGTGAGAAATACAGTTTCTGGGCCCTATATCAGCTGTGTGAGGCTTGTGCCTGTTTTCCAATCTGAAAACCAGAGGTGATAATAGTACTGCCCACCTCACAGGGTTATTGTGGGAGTTGAATGAGCTAACATCTGTAACAAATGCTTCTAACAGTCATAGAGTAAGCTCTCAGAGTACCAACTGGTATTGTGGTCAAGTATCACTTGAGAAGACTTCTAATGTCATTCAATAATTTATTGAATGTCTACTATGTGTCCAGGTCACTGTGGTTAAATTGAGGGTACAGATTTGTTCTCAAATCTGTTCATTAAACTGACCACCTAATTCAGAAAGCAGAGGGTATTAAATAATCACAAAATAAATAAAGAGTTCAATTGTGATCATTTTTATGAAGGAGAGATATCCAGTATTTTGAGATCATAAATGGGAAATTTAACTTGTTGGCAGGGTCAGGAATAAGGAACTAAGATCTAAATTGTCAATAGACACTAGCTAGTTTAGATGTGAAGAATAGCATTCCAGGCTTAAAGAGCACATATTCAAAGGCCCTGAGGCAGTAAGGGTGTTGTACATTTAAGGAAGGAAAAGAAGTCCAGAGTACCTGGGGTACACAAAGTAAGAGAAGCATAGTTTAAGATGAGTTTGTATAAAAACACAGCAGCCAGCTCACACAGAACTGTGTTGTCCTGTTAGTCACTAGCAAAATGGAACCTGTGTGAGGTATTGGGAGTGAGCTGTGGAGAACAACATGATCATTCTTATTTTGAAAATCATTCAGATTGCAGTGTGGAGAATGACTAAGGGGGCATTGTGTGAATGCAGGGAGACTCCACTAGAGGAAGAGATGATAGTAGCATGGGCTCAAGTAGAAATGGAGAGAACAGGCTGAAGATGGGTGGTGATGGAGGAGCTGTCAAGGATCAGGAATGGGCTGGTCACTTGTACAGTGGTTAGAAAGGGTTTCACTGATGGAGACTGGGCACACTGAAGAGCGCCTGGGGGAATACTATGAGTGTAATTTTGAATATACTGTGCATGATATTCCTTTGAGACAAGTGAAAATGTCCATATGGTCTGTTGGGCATATGAGTATATGGTGCAGGAAAGTTATATAACCATGAGGCAATCAGACATCCATTGCACTGAGGGAAAGATATAACAGAATATTCTGTAGGCTGACAATACCTCTTGGATTTCAGAGTTTGTCCCTGGGAAGAGATGTACTAAATGGCCCAAAGCATCATACTTTCCTCCCTTACAATTTCTATTTTCACACTCCAGTCCCCTGGGAGGCCCAAACCTAACCACAGTCAGAACCCTGGAAATTTCTCCAGAGGCGTGTTTAAATGGGAGGACTAAGTAGTACCAGGTTCCACTGTGGGGAGGCACATGCTCTTGAATGTCATCTGTCTATACAACTATCTATAGACACATTGCTTCTCTCCCTAGTCCTTCATCCTCAGTCCACCAGGTTACAGTGAGATGTCACTCATGCTGTCCACATGATTCCTTCAGGTGTAACAACTTTTTTTGGTTTTGACTCATCATACTTAAGATACAAAAATTATTCTATTGTTTCTGTCATGGTCTGTAGCACAGGAATCCAGTTTTCTCTTTAGCTCATTGGACCCAGACTCAATACTCAGCTCTTGTCACCTCATCAGGACTCTACTATGGAAGTAGGTAATATATGCCTCCTGCTCCCAGGTACCTCAAATTTCTGCAGTCTTCCCACCTCACTAGGACTTTAAACCAGGAAGTGGGAAACAGAGTTTCTCACTCAGTCTCTCCAAAGCCTCTCAAGAATCCTATATCTCTCAGGGACTCTAACCCATAAAATGGGTGAGAACAAGGCTCAGTTCTAATTCTCATTCATAATTTCATACTCCTGGATCTGACTCTGGATCTCTTCTTTCCATATAGCTTGTGGAATGGTCTTCAAGCTATCTTTGTCTACACCAGAAATATTCTTGTGTCTCCTTAGAGTTTTGGCTTTTGTAAACCAAAGGAAGGAATACTCCTTTTTCTCCTTCTACCTCATATGTTTCCATCTCCAAGGAAATAAGCTCAGAACAACTTAGCTCCTCAAACAGAAGTGGGGAAATATAAAAGGAAAGGTCAATATTTTAAAAATATCTTCATGCTATAGACAAAAGAAAATTCCACTTCACCTCTTCTAGATGATTTTATGATCAGATTAAAATGTATAGGTTATAAATGAAAATACCTTACATCATTAGTAGTATAGTTAGAAAGAGACTGTGTGTCTATATTCTATGATTGATTATCTGCATAAATCTTGCTATGGGCTGAATTATGTCCTCTCAAAATTCATATTGAAACCCTAACTCCCAATATAATGGTATTTGGAGATGTGGTTTTCAGAGGTAATTAACTTTAGATGAGGGCATGAGAACAGGGTTCTCATGATGCGATCAGTGCCCTTATAAAAAGAAATGTTAGAGAACTTACTTCCTTTCTCTCTTTACCCATATCCACTGAGGAAAGACCATGTGAGGACATTGTGAAGCATTGTGAGAAGAGAAGCATCTTCTCTGCAACCCCAGGAAAGAACTCTCACCAGACATCAATCCTGCTGGCATCATGACCATAGTCTTCCAGTCTACAGAACTATGATAAATATCCTGTTGTTTAAGCCACCTAGTCTATGGTATTTTGTATGGCAATCCAGACTGATTGAACAAACCTCAACTGATATAAGGGTCCACTGCACATGCTATTTTACTTCTAGTTCCATCTCAACTAAATGTAATTGGAATTGTATGCAGCAAAATTAACTGACACTGTCAAACTCCATAAAATCAGTGACATTAAGTCATTCTGTTTTCTTGCCCAGCAAAGCCATAAGATAAGACTCTATTCCAGTAATATTTTATAGTACATTATTTTCCAGTTTCCAAGAGGAACCAGGAGCTCTTTGTATTTAGCACTAATAAGGGAGGTTAGGTTTGAAAGTGATACAGAGGAATTAAAAGCATCACCACAGATTTGTTATGATGTTGGAAGAACAATAAATACTCCAGGGAAAAATAAAAGCTAGATTGAGTTTTCATGATTTCAAGAAAGATTTCCCCCTTATACTATCTAACCTAATGAAAAATATATTTCTTTAGGTATGTAAGAAAAATAAACAATAGTGCAAGCTCATGAGAGTATAGTGAGAGCACGCCAGTAATTTCATTTTAAGGTGGTATCTCTTGTGAGCTATACTCAGAGCCTGAGATATAATTGGTTGTTAACAATGTGAAACTAAGTTGAAGGTATTTTAATCATATGATATATAATGAAGAAATGTGCAGGTAAGAGGGTTAAAAGAATAATACAAATGCTACAATATAGCCCAATTTCTTCAGAATCCTTTAACTAAACTAGTTTTGATAATTTACTATTACTGCTTAACAGTAAGAGTATTACTATTCAGTGCTCTGATGCTAACCTTCACTGGACAGCTCTTTGGCTTTCAATGTCACCATACGCTAATAAAGTAAAAATGAACTCGCTTTATTAAGAGGACACAAAAGGTATGAAAAATGTTTTCTATTATTATCTTTAACATTTTTCTTCCACAAACAGACCAACTTTAATAGAAAGTACATGATAACTGATACTCTAGTATTCTATAATTTTTTTCCTAGAACTAGTAAGAAATGCTAAGTAACATATCTTTATTTGCTTTTGTGAAGGAATTCAATACAGGTGAACATAAATTTACAAAAATCTCAAAAGAATTAATTGAACAAGATGTAGTATTCAGATTTTAATTTAGAATTTGTACCTTTGCATTAGCATATTTACATTTATTCCTTCAAATGTCTTTGATTTTTCTAAAATTCTTCCTAACATCCAAACATCTTCTACAATAGGGCTCTTACTTAATTTGTATGTCAAAATAATGTCATTTATCTAATCTGTATCAAGAAGGGATATGATGTCTCAAATATAATTAAGCTCTAGCTAAAAAAATTTAGTGCCCCACCATGGAAAAGGAAAAAAAATATTTTTATGAGCTAAATAAGATCATAGACATGGGAGCTCTTGATTTTAAGGCTTGTTATCTTTTCCTTTTATTTTTTACCCAATTAGAAAGATCATGTTTGTTTGTTTGTTTTTTAATTCAGAAATAACTTCTCACAAAGAGAACTATAACTCATTAACTCAGTGACATTCCACAGAAAAGAAACTGTGGGCTACTCAAACATTCTCTTGAATCTCTGGCTAGCCACAAAGCCCATCTTGGCAAATGAAGAGAACATACATTTCCAAATTTGTCAAATAAACAAAGAAGCTGCCCAGAGTTTTAAGGGCCACTGTGGCTATATTTCTAAAGCAAAACAAAAACCAAAACAAAAACCAATCTAACCTGAGCTTGGCAATGATGGCAGTCAGACTCAAAGATGTAATTGGCATATTCTTTCCTTCAGTGCACTTACTATAACTTTCAACCACTTTATTTAAGCCCTTTTATTAATTTTTATATAACTATGCTAGATACATAACTATAATTAGATATATATAAGATTATATATAACATATATATATAACTGTATATATAACTATAACTAGAATATAAGGTCCATGGGACAGTGTCTATCTAGCTCAATGTTTTACTGCCAATATTAGCAAAGCAGCAAGCACATGACAAATAGAGCTACTACCTGTACATTCTACTTTTATCCTCACCTTACTGGACTGCCATTTTAGAGTGCCTCAAGAAAGTTAAAATACAAGGAATCTCAAATTGAACACACTGATATGAAATCAGCATTTCCCCCTTATCAGCCAAAAAATCATCCAAAAATGCAAGATGAACAGAAAACAGTATCACAAGGGAGGAAACTGTGAGAAGATAACACAGTGAGAGAACTAATTGATGACAGAATCTAGTTGCTATAGATACCATTCAAAAAATGCAAACTTTATACTTTGTAAAACAGATGTGAACACCCTGAAATGCAAAAACAATATCCCTTGCTTGCAAGGATGCAGAAGTTAGGGGTGGGCTACAGCTAGAAGTCAGAGACCTCATCTACTTTACTTGACTCTGGAAGCAGACCAGTAGGGCTGAATGAAATGTCACACAGATAAGCCATGTTTTAAGGAAGTAGTGTTTCTCTAGAGCAATAGGGAAGAATACAATATATGAATTGTGAAGGAAAAAAATACTGCCTATCTCAATTGTTTGGGAAATAGTAAAGGCTATAAAAATGCTCTCATAAATTCCTAAATCAAAAGACAAATCCCAGCTATCCTGGAACAAAGCCCTACTCAGCAGGAAGCCTTCTCTGTCTCCCTCTCCCTTTGCCTCTGCTCCTGTGCTCTCTCTTGCTCATTCTCTCTGCCAAATAAATAAATAAAATATTTTAAAAGAATAATGAATAACTGAAAAGGATCAGTACAAGGAAAGATTCTACAAGGAAAAACAAAACAAAACAAAACAAAAAAACCCCCAAAACACTAAAAAAAACAAAACAAAAAAACAGGGGCACCTGGGTGACTCAGTTGTTAAGTATCTGCCTTTGGCTCAGGTCATTATCCTAGAGTCCCGGGATCAAGCCCTGCATCAGGCTCCCTGCTTGGCAGGAAGCCTGCTCCTCCCTCTCTCACTCCCTCTGCTTGTGTTCCCTCTCTCGTTGTGTTTCTCTCTGTCAAATAAATAAATAAAATATTTTTAAAAATTTAAAAAAATAACAGATGAAGAATACTCATCAGAAGATGGCTACCATGAAGCAGATTAATATTGTGAACAGTATTTTACTATTAATTTAAATAAATGTAATGAGGTAATTGCCTTCATGAAGCAACAAAGAAAATATACATGCAAAAACCTGTGGAGGAGATGAAGAGACTATGGACTTAAAATACTAGCTGGTAATGCTCAGGAAAAAAGTGAAATAATAAAATAAAAATTGTCACAAAAAATATGGCAAAACTGAAAGGACATTAAAGGAGACACCATAAAACACACAGATACACACACACACACATGCACACAAGTAAGTGACATAGAAGATGAGAAAGGAGGCAAATTGGACCAGAAGTATAGAGTTTAAAAGGATTAGAGAGACTATGATATCTCTAGAAAATAAGCATTAGATTGTCATCACATAACCATGAATATCAAAGAAGAAAACAAATATGGAGCAGAAAAACAGTTTTAAGAAAGCGTTGGTTTTTTTTTTTTATATCAAAGGAAACAATCTAAGTGTTGGAAAGGGACAAAAATGATCAATCCTGAAGAATACAAAGTTTACTAGACTTCTAAAGAATCTTTTGGGTATCCAGGCAAACAAGAAAAGTTAACTTGTGAAGTGAAGAAAGATCAGAATGATCTCAGATATCTTGACAACAAAATCGTGTCAGAAGATGACTGCAAAATTCTTAAGGAAAGAGAACATGATCTGAAGATTTCGTACATAGCCAAAATGTATGTCATGTATAAAGAAAAAAGATGAACTGTTTTGAAAATACAAAGGTGCAGAAAACACGCATCCTTCAAAAGGAGTTCCTTAAGGTCTCCTTGAAGAAGTCATACATCACAAACCATAGCCAACCTAAGGAAAACAATTATCAAAAGCAAAAGCCTGGTAAGTATCTTTAAAACATAGCTTCATGCTCCAAACGAGATAGAACATGCCTCTAGAGGAACAAATGCTGCTTTCCCTTTCTTGCAACTATGCCCAATCTCTCCAAGTAATTCTATTTTAATCGGTATTTTTACTTAGCTTGGAGTTCCTCTCAGGGGAGAATCTGAATATGAAACTTGGGGCAGCCAATTGTTGAAAGCTTGTCAGCAATAGGAAACAATGGAGCCAAACTACAGAGAAAAGCCCAAAAAATTGGTATCTTACTATGAGGAAAGAGCCCTGTTCATTAGCAGTGTTTGATCTTCTGGACTCCATGGGTTCCAACAGCGAAAAAAAAGAATCATGTCCCTGCTCTTGCGGAGTTCACACTCTGTTGAGGAGTGAGGCAGAAATCAACATGCAAACAAATGTGTGTGTGCATATGCACACATGCATACATCATAATATCAGGTGGTGATAAATGCATGAAGAAAAATAAAGTGTGTGTGCAGGGGAGGGAGGTGTTGTTGAAGAATGACTGAGACAGAGGCATGCTCTTTTACAGGATGATCATGATCAGAAGCTTTTCTGTTAGAGTGAACAGACACCTGAAGGAAATGATGGCCAAAGCCAAAGTATATTGAAGAATACACTGAAAGTAAGAGAACAGTAGCAGTGAGTCTGAAGCAAGGGCATGTTTGACATTTTCAAGGAAGGGCAAGAAGGCAGTGTGTGAGACTGAGCACACACAGAGTGATGTAAGAGAAGGGAGGGAACATACAGAGGCAAACAACTTAGCACTGTAGGTCACTGTCAGGACTAGACTGCTCTCTACGAAAGGTGGAAAGCCTTCTCTGGAAAGTTTAGGCACAAGACTGACATGTCCTGGCATTTTTTCAGCCTATCTATTATAGAGTATAAAAGGCACTGAAAAGACTTTTCCAACTCTTAAACTCCTTCAGCCTACTACTCCACCATTAATAGTTTCTTATGAATTGTGCCAGAGCTCCTTATACATATGCAAGTCTATTTTATTGCTTTTTTTACCCTTCAATTTTACACAAATGGTAGCATCCTATATAAGACTTCTGTCCCATGCTTTTTTATTGAAAAGAAATCTCGTTTTATATGTATATGATAACTTGAAAATCAAGTTAAGGAAATATCCAAACAGAGAGTTAGAAGTGAACTCTCAGGGAATGGATCATCTAATTTATTTCATTAGTATCCTACTGATGGGCATTTGCATACAGTTCTGCAATGACTAAATTAGTATGCACATCATTCCCAATGTGTGCAAGTATATCTGAAAGATCAATTAACAGGAGTGAAACTGCTTAGTCAAATATCATGTTCATTTGTGCTTTTGCTAGGGTCTACCAAATAGCCCTTCATATAAGCTGTAATAATTTAGACTTTACCAATAATTGCTAGGTTCTACCAAATAGCCCTTCATAGAAGTTGTAATAATTTAGACTTTATCAATCTATGATCTCACAGCCTCCTCCACCCCAAAATGCTGCCTCTTCTTCTTTTTTTTTTTTTTTAGATTTTATTTATTTATTTATTTGACAGAAACACAGCTAGAGAGGGAATGCAAGCAGGGGGAGTGAGAGAGGGAAAAGCAGGCTTCCTGCTGAGCAGGGAGCCTGATGTGGGGCTCAAACCTGGGTCTCCAGGATCATGACCTGAGCCGAAGGCAGTCGCTTAACCAACTGAGCCACCCAGTGCCCCCAAAATGCTTCTTAAATGCTTTTTTTTATTGTTACTAAATTTTTTTTCCCAGTGTTCCAAGATTCATTCCCCATTCCCCACGCCCAGTGCTCCACGCAATAGGTGCCCCCAGTACCCACCATCAGGCCCTCCCATCCCTCCACCCCCCTCCCTCCAAGTCCCTCAGTTTGTTTCTGTGTCCAAAGTCTCTGTTGTTTCATTTCTCTCCCTGGATTACCCTACTTCCCATTTACTTTCCTTTTCCCACTGTCTTTCAGGTTACCCCTCATGCACTGCAAGTAAGTGAAACCATGTGATACTTGACTTTCTCTACTTGGCTTATTTCACTCAGCATAATCTCTTCCAGTCCAGTCCATATTGCTACAAAAGTTGGATATTCATCCTTTCTGATGGAGGCAAAGTATTCCATTGTATATATGTACCACATCTTCTTTATCCATTCATCTGTTGAAGGGCACCTTGGCTCTTTCCACAGTTTGGCGTTGTGGCCATTGCTACGATGAACATTGGGGTATATATGGCCCTTCTTTTCACTACATCTGTATCTTTGGGGTAAATGCCCAGTAGTGCAATTGCAGGGTCATAGGGTAACTCTATTTTTAATTTTTTAAGGAATCTCCACACTGTTGACATTGGCCACAGCAACTTCTTTCAAGACACGTCTCCAAAGGCAAAGGAGACAAAAGCGAAAATGAACTTCTGGGACTTCATCAAAATAAATAGCTTCTGTACAGCAAAGGAAACAATCAACAAAACAAAGAGGCAACTCACAGAATGGGAGAAGATATTTGCAAATGACACTACAGACAAAGGGCTGGCATCCAAGATCTATAAAGAACTACTCAAACTCAACATCCAAAAAGAAGATGAACAAATCAAAAAATGGGCAAGAGACATGAAGAGGCACTTCTCCATAGAAGATATACAAACGGCTAACAGATACATGAAAAAATGTTCAGCGTCACTAGCTATCAGGGAAATTCAAATCAAAACCACACTGTGATACCACCTTACACCAGTCAGAATGGCCAAAATAATAGTCAGGAAACAACAAGTGTTGGAGAGGCTGTGGAGAAAGGGGAAACCTCCTACACTGTTGGTGGGAATGTAAACTGGTGCAGCCGCTTTGGAAAACAGTGTGGAGATTTCTTAAATGCTTTTTAAACCTTCTTCTGAGTGCCAGGAGCTGCTCTAAGCACATTACACAAATTTACACAAATAATCCTTAAAATAACCCTGTATGAGATAGATTAAATTATGATTCCCATTTTATATATTAGAAAACTGAGGATCAGAGAAGTTAAGAAATGTGTTCAAAGTCTATTTTGACTCAGATCCTCGGAGTCTGGCTCTAGACACAGGTTCCTACCCAATACTCCACAGAGAATAACCAAATTTTACACTTTTGCCACTATGAGAGATGAAAATTTTACCTATTTGTTTTTTAATTTCTCTGATAAGTGAGGGATAACATCTGCTCATATAGGTAAGAGTTAAATTATAATTTACTTTACTCTGACCTCATTCATGTCAATAGTATGATGTGACTATTTTCCTTATTAACTTATAGAAACATTTTATAATAGAAATGTCAGCCTTTTGTTTGTGATGAGTGATATGGGTGGCAAATACTTCCTTGAATTTGCCCCTTATTTTTCAATCCTCTTAATATACTTTCTCCATCATGCATAAGCATTTGATTTACATGTTATGATATGGAGTCAGACACAGGTTTCTTGCGAGACAGTAGGGGGAAAACTGCACACTTATGTACTTATGTACTACTGGGGATGATTCAGGACAGCAAGAAAGTTTTTAATTAGGAGAAGGTAAGGACTGCTGGAGTGGTGCCCTGAGCAGATAAGAGCTGGTAGATCTTGGAGCACATTAAGAGCATATTATTACTCAAAGTCACAGAAAGTTCATCTACAATGACAAGAAACATAAGAGTACAAGGGCACACATACTAGTATGTGGGCAGGAGGGGTACCATAAGTCTGTGCCAGTGTTCTTCTAAGTGCTTTGCTTTTTCTTAGTGAATTAACAAAGTGGGCCATCAGTAGAAAGTATGAATCAAAGAGAGGAAGAAATAATATAGTAGCAAATAATATCGGCTAAATCTGTGCATGGACAGAAATTTAAAGTCTTATATACATACACTAGAAAACAAGAGCTGAAAATTAATGAATAAACAGGATGCCTCTAGATCTATGAGATGTCATTGGGACACGATGAACCCTTTTATAGTTGCTATATTAATAATCTCAAACATTACAGAAGAGTTGGGTATGTTACCTATTCCCTTCGATTTAAATTATTTTACTCCCAATTTTCAAATAAAGTTAATCTGAAACCTTCATTCAGCAGCTACACATCTACCTGAATATGTATTTCAGTCCCTTTTAAGATATGTAAATATCCTTCTATCCACTAGCTAAAAATCATTCGCAGAATTTTTAATTATTTCCTTTTCTCTTGATTTATTGGAGCACTCAAATCTTAATCTGATTAGATTGTGCAAATCTCAAGGCTGTGTCTGAATCTATTCACGGCATACTGCTACAAGCAATTTGTTAATTAAAGAACTGGAAGGCATCATGCACAACTGGGGTATTACATAACTGTATTTTGTCTTTTTGTAACATGTTATATTGCCAGCACGTCATGACCCTTACTTCTTTAAGCCTTACTCCCTTGGACAGCAAGGAATAAAAGGAACAAAACCACTGGGTGGGTGTTTGAACACTGACCTCAAAACTAATCCCAGAAGTTGGGTGTCCACACCATGAAAAAATAAACACACCCATCACTGCTGACACTAATTGTGTCCTTCACTTGTGTCTTCTCAGAAGAAAAGCCAAGAATGAAATTGCCAGGAAGAACAAGCTCCTTCTCATCACTGGCGGTGGCCTCTTCAATACAGGGTTGAAGTCTAGCCTGGTGTGGGATAAGTCCACAGCGTCAATGCCTGTAGTATCCCAGTGTGTGGAGAAGGAAGGCAAGATAATATTCTGGGACACCTAGCATCCATGACTGAGCAGCAAATCTGTTTGTGAAAGTTAAGAGAAGGTAAATTATGCAAAAAAAAAAGTAGGCAAGGGGAGACTCAATAACATTCTTCCGAATTTTCTCTTATTACATACAATCATCAGTATGTCATCACTTAACATAGCTTTAAAAACTATAGGATTTGTAAAATATTAATTTTTTGAATATTTAGCCAGATTAGTAAAATGTGGCACTAGTCAGTCATCAACAGGGTAAGTCTGAGTAGCAGACCCCTTTAAATCTCATACATTCTCTTATATCAGCTTTGTTAGGAATAAAGTTGATATTTAAATTTCCACACACCCAAGGCTGGCTTCATAGGTTTTCGACCTAAGCAGTCACACAGGACCCCCATGCTTAGCATATTCTTGTGCTTAGAGAAGTCCCTGGACTAAGTCTGATGCTCTGCTGTTCCTGTCTTGAAATTCCAATAATTATTAAATAAGGGGGTTCATATTTTCATTTTGTACTGGGCCCTGAAACTATGAAGACTGTCCTCATTATACTATCCTTTAGCTTTTATTTCTTAAACTCATTCTTCTTAGGTGAAGAAGAGGGATGTTATTTATTGAGTAGCTCCTCAAAACCCCAATACATTAAAGCATATAAAGAAGGAAATTTTTTAATAAAAGGCAAAAAAATCATGGAATTGCATGACTGTACCACACAATATAGAAACTAAATATACTAAATTGTACTACTAGCAAAATTAAGAAAATGAGGTAAAAATATGACTATAGCTAAAGCTAAGAAAATGTGGTAAAAAGATGATTATAGCTAACATACTACTTTAAGATGGTTACTATAGCCAACAAATTAAACAAAGAGACAGAGAAACTGAGTATCCTTCTAGGAGAGATTTCCATTTTTCTACATATCCATAGAACACTTATAAAAATAAACTATGCTTATAAGTCACAAAGAAAATTTTATCTAAAAACTTGGAAATGTTACAGCTTATACTTGATTAGCATAATCCAATAAATACAAAGAAATAATGAAACACTCTCCTACTAAATACTGAGGCGAACTAAAAAATTAAACGGAGAAAAGGAATAATACAAATCCTTGTGTTAACCTGCATATTTGAGACTTTTCTTCTTTCTTAAGAAAGGCTCATATTGCTATGTACTTTCCTCTTAGGACCACCTTTGCTGCATTCCAACAGTTTGAAAAGTTGTATTTTTATTTTCATTTGTTTTCACAAATTCTTTAAATTCTTCTTTAATTTCCTGGTTGATCCATTCATCATTCTTCAGTAGAATGCTTTTTAACCTCCATGTATTTGAGTTCTTTCCAAATTTCCCCTGTGATTGTGTTCAAGTTTCAAAGCATTGTAGTCTGAAAATATGTAGGGAATGATACTCGTTGAGACCTGATTTGCGACCCAATAGGTGATCTACTCATGTGTACTCAGGAAGAATGTGTATTCTGTTGCTTTAGGATGGAATGCTCTGAATGTATCTGTGAAGTCCATCTCTAGTCCAGTGTGTCATTCAAAGCCCTTATTTCCTTGTTGATCTTCTGCTGACATGATCTGTTTGCTGCAATGAGTAGGATGTTAAAGTCCCCTATTATTGTATTATTATCAATGTGTTTATTTTATTTACTTATTGAGAGAGAGAGAGAGAGAGAGAGAGAGAGAGAGAGAGAGAGAGAGAGAGAACATGAGAGGGGAGAAGGTCAGAGGGAGAAGCAGACTCCCCGTGGAGCTAGAAACCTGATGTGGGACTCGATCCCAGGACTCCAAGATCATGACCTGAGCTGAAGGCAGTGGGCTTAACCAACTGAGTCACCCAGGCACCCCTCAATGTGTTTAATTTTGTTATTAATTGGTTTATATAATTGGTTGCTCCCATGTTAGGGCATAAATATTTACGGTTGTTAGATCTTCTTGTTGGATAGACCCTTTAGTTATGATATAGTGTTCTTCTTCATCTCTTATTACAGCCTTTGGTTTAAAAATCTAATTTCTCTGATATAAGGATTACTACTCCAGCTGTCCTTTTTTTTTTCCAGCTGTCCTTTGATGTCCATTAGCATGAGAAATGGTTTTTAATGGTTTACCACCTCCTCACTTTTAAACTGAATGTGCCTTTGGGTCAAAAATAAGTCTCTTGCAGACAGCATATCGATGTAATCATCAAGACGGTATGGTACTGGCAAAAAAAACCAGACACGTAGATCAATGGAACAGAATAGAGAACCCAGAAAAGGACCCTCAACTCTATGATCAACTAATCTTCGACAAAGCACGAAAGACTGTCCAATGGAAAAAGACAGTCTCTTCAACAAATGGCACTGGGAAATTGGACAGCCACATGCAGAAGAGTGCAATTGAACCATTTTCTTATACTGAACACAAAGATAAATTCAAAATGGATGAAAGACCTAAATTTGAGATAGGAATCCAACAAAATCCTGGAGAAGACCCCAGGCAACAACCTCTGTGACCTTGGCCACAGCAACTTCCTGTTAGACACATCTCCAAAGGCAAGGAAAACAAAGGCAAAAATGAATTATTGGGACTTCATCAAGATAAAACGCTTTTGCATAGCAAAGGGAACAGACAACAAAACCAAAAGATAACCAGCAGAATGGGAGAAGATATTTGCAAATGTCTCATCAGATAAAAGGCTAGCATCTAAAATGTACAGAGAACTTATCAAACTCAACACCCAAAGAACAAATAATCCAGTCAAGAAATGGGCAGAAGACAGGAACAGATATTTCTCCAAAGAAGATATCCAAATGGCCAACAGATACATGAAAAAATGCTCAACATCACTTGGCATCAGGGAAATAAAAATCAAAACCTCAATGAGATTCCACCTCAAACAAGTCAGAATGGCTAAAATTAACAGGTCAGGTAATGCTGGTGAGGATGTGAAGAAAGAAGAATCCTCTTACACTCTTGATAGGAATGCAAGCTGGTGCAGCCACTCTGGAAGAGTATGAAGGTTTCTCAAAAAATTGAATATAGAACTACCCTACAACCCAGTGATTGCACTACTGGGTATTTCCTCCAAAGATAGAAATGCAGTGATCCAAAGGGGCACCTGCACCCCAATGTTTATAGCAGCAATGTTGACAAGAGTCAAACTATAGAAAGAGCCCATATGTCCATTGACAGATGAATGGATAATGAAGTATATATAGACAATGATACATATATACAGTGGAATACTACTCAGCCATAAAAAATGAAATCTTGCCATTTGCAATGAGTGGATGGAACTAGAGGGTATTATGCTAAGGGAAATAAGTCAATCAGAGAAAGACAATTATCAGATGATCTCACCATATGTGGAATTTAAGAAACAAAACAGAGGATCATAGGGGAAGGGAGGAAAAAATAAAACAAGACAAAATCAGAGAGGAAGACAAATCATAAGAGACTTAATCATAGGAAACCAAATGAGGGTTATTGGAGGGGAAAGGGGTGGGATGATGTGGTAAATGGGTGATGGACATTAAAAAGGGCACATGATGTAATGAGCACTGGGTGTTACATAAGACTGATGAATCACTGAACTCTACCTCTGAAACGAGTAATACACTATATGTTAATTAACTGAATTAAAAAAATAAACAAAATGATCTTGTCACTTTAAGGAAGACAGTGACAGTATTTGTTGCCAATGATAAAATTTAAGCTTTCAGACAAAATTTAAAATATTAGAAAACTTGTATCTGCAACTGTGAGCCTGACAACTTCCCAGTATTCAAAATTTTTTCTGATGAAATAGGTAATAATATTAACAAAAATTATTTTTAAAAATTATATAATAGGGGCACATGGATGGCTCAGTCATTAAGCATCTGCCTTTATCTCAGGTCATGATCCCAGAGTCCCCAGATCAAGCCCCGCATCAGGCACCCTGCTCAGCATGGAGTCTGATTCTCTCTCTCTCACTCCCCCATCTTGCATTCCCTTTATAGCTGTGTTTCTCTCTGTCAAATAAATAAATAAAATATTTTTTAAAAATAAAAAATAAGAATAAAATAAGATTATATAATAAAACATTCTGTATGATGCATAAATGTAAAATCATTACCATGTTTAACAAAAATTAAAAAAAAAAAACAAGCCAGTGCCCACTACCCATATAGAGGTTTCCAGGAGAAATTCCAACTGTAGGCAAAACATGGCATTTAGTCCACCTAGGAACAATCCCAGCTCCTTGTCCTAGCCCTGGCCTCATTTCTGCCTCATTTCCTTTTTCTGAGTTTTGAGTTCCAATATAAAGTGGTTTAAATTTCCACAGATGGGTAGGAAATGGGAATAGCTCCAGGAGGGTAGAAATGGTGTGAATGCAAAAAGGCGTTAAATTTTTAATGGTATGAAGTTTCCTTTTTGGGGTAAAGAAAATGTTCTGGAACTATATAGAGATGATGATTGAATAATACTGTAAATGTACTAAATGCCACCAAATTGCACACTTTAAAATGATTAATTTTTTAAGGTAAATATTTATCTTAATAAAAAGGCATGAAGAATGTTATGGACAAATATATTTTGGGATACTATTTCTGAACTTAACTCAAAATTCACAGTCACTTGGAAGCTTATGCCAGATATATGTAGACAGGTATGAGATCATCTAATTTAATTATTTTCTAGTTTACCTTTGAAATATAGTTCTTGAATCTTTCAAAGATATTAGCTCACCTTCATGGTACAAAATGTAGGGAAGTGACTAGGAGACACATAATTATCCCTGCAGTGGAATGTATTCAGCTGACAGATCCCCAATATTCAAGAATTCTATGTGCTCTGCCCATATAAACTCCTCACTCACTTTTTTCTGGAAAGCATGCATTAGCGCAAGTGCCCTGAAACCACAAGCAGCTCTCCTGATTCCTGGGTCTTGTAGTTCAAGCCCTATGTCCTAGCACTCCTAATCAGACACACAGAAAGACTTATGGGAATTAAGTATAGACTTTGGAGGTATGTGGGGGGGGGTAGAAAGAGAGCTCATACCCAAGAAAGGGCTATTGATGAATAAACTCTGTGCAAAAAAAAAAAAAGCCTATAGAAATTTATGCTCAGAATTTACATCCTTACATCTCCATAGACTCCTCATTATTCTGTGTTTTTTTTTTTTACTGAATTATAGTTCACATACAGTATTTTATTAGTTTCAGGTGTACAACAGAATGACTTGACAATTCTATACATTATGCTATGTTCATCATGATTAAGTGTAGTTACCATCTGTCACCATATGCTTATATTACAGTATTATGGCTATATTTCCTATGCTGTACTTTAACTCTCTGTCTCTCATTTATTTTATAACTGGAATTTTTTTTACCTCTTAATCCCATTCTCTTATTTTGCCCATCTCTCCCCCAGCATCTTTGTCTCAACCACCAGTTTTTTCTCTGTATTTACAAGTCTGTTTCTGTTTTGTTTTTTTTTTTTAGATTCTATCTCAACATGAAATCATACAGAATTTGTCTTTCACTTATTTCACTAAGCATAATACCATTTATGTCCATCCATGTTGTCAAAAATGGCAAAATTTCATTCATTTTTACAGCTGAATCATATTCCTTTCTACATACATATACCACATCTTTTTTGGCCATTCTTATATCAGTGAACATTTGGGTTGTTTCCATATCTTAGCTATTGTAATAATGCTGTGATGAACACAGGGGTGCATGTGTCTTTTCATGTTTTGTGGGAATTAGTGTTTTGTTTTCTTTGGATAAATACCCAGAAGTAAAAATGCTGGATCATGCTGTATTTCTGTTTTTAATTCTTTGACAAACCTCCATACTATTTTCCATAATGTCTGCACCTATTTACATTCCCACTACTAGTGCATGAGGATTCATTTTTCTCCACACCCTTGCCAACATCTATTATTTGTCTTCTTGATACTAGCCATTCTGACAGGTGTTAGGTAACATCTCATTGTGGTTTGGATTTGCATTTTCCTAATTATTAGTGATGCTGAGCATCTTTATAGTACCTGATGGCCATCTATATGTCTTCATTGGAAAAAAGGTCCATCCAGTTTCTTTGCCCATCTTTAAATTGAATTATTTGGGGGTTTTTTTGGTGTTCAGTTGTAGAAGTGTTTTATACACTTGGGATATTAATGCTTTATTACATATATCATTTGTAAATATGTCTTCCCAGTAGGTTGCTTTTTCATTTTGTTGATCATTTCTCTCTGTGTCCAAAAGCTTTTTAATTTGATGTAGTTCCAATTGTTGATTTTTGCTTCCGTTGCCCTTGTCTGAGGAGACAGATCCAAAAAAATATATACATACTGCTAAGACCAATATCCCAGAGTACTGCCATTTTCTTTAAAGAGTTTAATGGTTTCATATCTTACATGCAGCCCTTTAATCCATTCTGTGTTCATTTCTGTATGGTGTGTTAAGAAAGTGGTCCAGTTTCATTCTTTTGCATGTAGTTGTCCAAAACTCCAGTTTTAGACATCTACTTTTATTTATTGAAAAGAACTGTCTTTTCCCCATTGTATATTTTTGCTTCCTTTGTTTTAAGTTAACTGACTATAAAAGTGTATGTTTATTTCTGGACTCTCTATTGTATTACACTGATATCTGTGTCTATTTTTGTGTCAATATAAAATGGGATATCTATTATAGCTTTGTAGTATAGTTTAAAATCTGGGAGTGTGATACCTCCAGCTTTGTTTTTCTTTCTCAAGACTGGTTTGGCTATTTGAGGTCTTTTGTAGTTCCATACAAACTTCAGAATTATTTGTTCCTAGTTCCATGAAAAATGCTATTCATATTTTTATAGGAATTGCACTGAATCTGTAGATTGCTTTGAGAAGTATGGACATTTTAACAGTATTAATTATTCCAATCCATGAACACAGACTATCTTTCCATTGATTTGTGTCATGTTCAATTTCTTTCATCAGTATCTTAGGGTTTTCAGAGTATAGGTTTTTTACCCCGTTGGTTAAATTTGTTTCAAGCTATTTTATTCTTTTAGATTCAATTATAAATGGAATTTTCTTCATAACTTCTTTTTCTATTAGTTCATTATTAGAGGATATGAATACAACAGATTTCTATAAATTTTATATCCTGCAGATATAAGGAATTCATTTATTATTCAAATAGTTATTTGGTAGAATCTTCAGAGTTTTTATATATAATATTATATCATCTGCAAATAGCAACAGTTTTACTTTTTCTTGTCTGATTCCAGTACTTTGTTGAATAAAAGTGGCAAGAGTGGGCATCCTTGTCTTGTTCCGGACATTAGAAAAAAAGTTTTTAGCTTTTCTTCATTGAGTGCAATGCTAGTTGTGGGTTTGTTATATATGGCCTGTATGTTTCCTCTACATCTAGTTTGTTACTTAGCTCACCATTCTTAAACCAACAGCCAGATAAAATGGACAACTGCCTCTCAGAATAGTCCCTTCAGAGATACTCACCTCCATACCAACTGAATATTGTTCTCTCCCATTCTGCATTAACTTAAAATAAATCCACATACTCCTACACAAACACTATAACAGCCATCATAATACTTCCTGGCTTCGACTCTACCCTACTTCCTCAAACACAGATGATTTCCCTGGGAAATTTTTGTTACCCATCAACTTACTATATGTAGTCATAACTTTTTTCAGCAAGAAAATATAGCTTGTGTGAGCTAATTTAAAGGAAACTTTAGTGTAAATGGAAAATTGATCCCAAAACTCCAATCTGGATTCTTAGACTTTCTTCTTTTTCCTAATGCTTTTATCCCTTTGAACTTTCTAATACAGTTTTGATTCCATTAGCTAATATCCTTTCTTTGCCTATTTGTAACATCCTAGTTTCCTTTCACCCCATTCATTCTATTCCAGCCAATTCTAGATCTAATTTACTATTTGGCTTCCCCATTCTTATATATGGAGTGCTTCTGGAAAAAGTAACACAAAAGCACAGACTGGTATCATTACAACTCATGAGCCTATGTTAGGCACCTGTCCACTGTTAGAACTGGAGTTGGCCTTTTGGTAAATGAGGTACATCTAAGCTGAGGTTAAGGAAAATCAGAAACTAAGAATCTTGTAGAGGAAGCCTATTTGCAGAGAGGAGAACAGAAAAGACAGGCAGGGGAGATCACATAAAAAGAGAGATGTAGACTGAGTCAAAGGAAGAGGGAGCTGCCTCTGACATTCCAGTTTGGTTATGTTGCTCTACATCTCTCCCCCCCTTTTTTTTTATATTGTTACTTAAGTTTTTTTTCCAGTGTTCCAAGATTCATTCCCCATTCCCCACACCCAGTGCTCCACGCTTTAGGTGTCCCCAGTACCCACCACCAGGCTCTCCCATCCCTCCATCCCCCTCCCTCCAAGTCCCTCAGTTTGTTTCTGTGTCCAAAGTCTCTGTTGTTTCGTTGCCCTCCCTAGATTACCCTACTTCCCATTTACTTTCCTTCTCCCACTGTCCTCCAGGTTACCCCTTTTTGAGGTACCTTGAGAAGATTTTAGTTCCCTGAAAACATATGATTCCTTATGAAATATGGACCTAACTTTACAGACACTTGGTTTCTGCACCTGCCAGACTGACTGCCCAAGTTTGTTCTGCTGGACAGTATGGTTTCCATTGGCGACCACTTTCTTAACTAGCCCATGTATTTGCATTTTAACTTTTTAAATGTGTCTATTAGTATTTTCTCATTAGATTGCAACTTCTAAATTGCATCTTTAATTTATTTTTATGCCTGTGAATGTATGGTCTAGAGCTCTATAACCATATTCACAATAGATGATCTTTAGATATTTATTGAATACACATATAAATGATCATTCATTATCAGTCTTCAGAAAGATGTTAATAGCAAGAAGCTCTAAAGTCTTAGTGCTCAGAAAGGATAAAAAATGAGAGAGGAAGAAACACAAGTGAAAAGAAATGAAAGAAATTACTTCCACCATGATTCAAAGGAGAAACAGGAGGATAGGCCAACAGATTGAGACATTCCTGAGGCCAAAGCATAAGACAGGCAGGATGGTCTTCTAACACTCTAGGTCTCCACATTTAATATCTCCTTCTGACCTGCCACTGACATTCAAAGAGTACCAAAACAAAAGTGAGCAGAAATATCTAATTATATTTACATTTTAAAGGCAGGGAGAAATAATTTGCAGAGCTGAACACTGTTTTACCAGTAACCTTACTACCTACAATCTAAAAGACATCTTCACCTTAGTTTGTTTTGTTTTGTTTGTTCTGCTTATTTCTGGAATTGTGGTTTCTCTTTAGAATAGCTCCAGAGTGGAAACATGTGAATACTCCTGAGTAATTGAAACAACCACTTCAGTCTTAACTTTCAAATGTGGTGAATATAAACAGTAACTACTTTATTAAGCTATGAACATAATATTTAGGGACAGAAAATAAGAGGAAAGAAGCCTCTACACACTTGCAAGAAATGCCTAAAAGTGATCCAACCTTCTGCTCTTTAAAGTTTGGGCATCTAAAGAGAAACATCATGGGGTCACAACTTGATTTGGTTAAATATATGGTTTTAAAACACTCCACTATTCATTTACAGTTTTCTGCTTAAATTTTCAACCACATTTTTAAGCACAAAACTTAGTGGTTCATGAGTTAACAAGATGCCACCAAAGAAAACATTGCTTCACAGGGTGTTGCTCTTGAGATCCCTGGAAACATCAGAATGTAGTGGTCCCCCTCTTCCCACAAAGTGACCCTTTAAGTTTGAAAGTCATTCGTTTGCTAATGGTTGGTTTCAGGCTGCAGTGTTCCACAAACTGTTTTGTTCTTACTCTATGGTTTGGAAATGATATGCCTCAAGGAATGGTGGCTGATATTCTTTTCATTTTCCTCCCTAGTTTTCTCACTAAAATGTTTAATCAGTGAAAAGACAACATATTTATAGATATAATAAAACAGTAGAGGAAGGACTGTTCTAAATATATGTGCATGTTATATTTAGATATACATACACATATATTTAAAGGATACTTTAAGTTCATACACATGTGATTCAGAAAACTATATTATTACATTTTCCCAGGGCATGATGAAAGTAAGATGATAAAGAACAACAAATTCTTTGAGATGTTCCAAGATAAAAGGAATATATTATGCAAAAATTATAAAAGATTTAAGATACCAGAAGTTAAATATAGTAAAGCCTTACAATAATAGATACTATCTACTCATTTCTCATAAGGACTTTAAAATAGGTATCAAAATCCCCATATTAAAAATATGGAGGGCGCCTGGGTGGCTCAGAGGGTTAAGCCTCTGCCTTCGGCTCAGGTTATGATTTCAGGGTCCTGGGATCGAGTCCCACGTTGGGATCTCTGCTCAGTGGGGAGCCTGCTTCCCCCTCTTTCTCTACCTGCCTCTCTGTCTATTTGTGATCTCTCTCTCTCTGTCAAATAAATAAAATCTTTTAAAAATATGGACACTGAGGATCAGAGAAACTAAAATGAATTGTGATTCTAATAAAAGATGTATGAAGAGTTATGTCATCAATTTCTAAATTAACTATTTGCTCTTATAACATTATTTAAAGGTGACAATGCAGTAAAAATCAGTGATATAATATTTTGAACAAGATTTGGTTTTGGTTTCCAATTTTGGTTTCCAAATTTCTTAATAGTAAATCCCAAACCAGGAGTTAATTCAGGCTAAAAAGAAAAGTCCTAGAATCAGGAAAACAAAGGAAGAGATAAATGTACTCCAACTATGAAAAATAAATATCACAAATAATGTGTGAGAATGAATGTTTTATAGTCATACAGTAAATCATGTTGTAAATAAAAATAAATACAAAAGTTAATTTAATTTAAAGTAAGAACAGGTTTTAAAGATTTTATTTATTTGACAGAAAGAGAATGAGAGAGAGAGAGCACACACAAATAGGGGAAGCAGCAAGCAGAGGGAGAGGGAGAAGCAAGCTCCCTGTGGAGCAGAGAACCCAATGCAGGGCTCGATCTCAGGACCCTGGGATCATGACCTGGGTTGAAGGCAGACACTTGACCAACTGAGCCACCCAGGTGCCCCAGAATAGAATAGTATTATTACACTTAAAGATAAATAAATATATATATGTCTTTATATACATATATCTATCTATATATAAAGATTTATTTATTTTATATATAGACAGAGTCCACACACATGAGTGGGAGGGACAGATGGGAGAAGGAGAGAGAATTTCAAGCAGACTCCATGCTCAGCATGGAGCTTGAGGCTGGTGTTGCTCTCATAACCCTGAGATCATGACCTGAGCTGAAAC
This sequence comes from Spilogale gracilis, assembly GCA_004023965.1. Lineage (NCBI taxonomy): Eukaryota > Metazoa > Chordata > Mammalia > Carnivora > Mephitidae > Spilogale > Spilogale gracilis. The sequence goes on along the minus strand of PITA01009680.1, from coordinate 17,749 downwards.
CAAGAGGATGCTTAACCAACTGCACCACCTACGCCCCCTGTGTTACATTTAATACAAGAGTCCAGTTAACAAGGGCCATCAGTAATAACTAGCCACCTAGATAAACGAAAAGTTATTAGAGAACAAAAATTCTTAGTTAGACCCAAAATGCTTTATACATTTCCAGTGCTGGCAAAATTAAAACAAGAAAGTGAGATCTTCATTTTCCCCCAAATTTGCTGCAGATATATTTTCAAGTTCAAATTATAATTCCAGCAGCGTTTCTTAGACTTTGATGCAAGTTTAAAGAAAATTTTCATATTTTGACATTCACTGAGTAAAAATGAAAACTTTATTTGACTGAGTTTTAATGGAAGCAACTGAAGAGCTTCTATCTAACCAACTGAATGTGATTAATCTATAATGTAACAGATTCTCCGAGTCACCTCTAAGTCAGCACAAAAGAAAAGCCTGTTGGGTAGGTGAAAAACCTAATCTAGTTTTTTCTGTTCTTATTGGACTTCAAGTAGAATGAGAAGACCAAGGCCAGCTTTTTCTCCACCTATTTGGAATTAATAATCTGAGGACGAATTTAAATTACTCTTTTTAACCAATGCATAGGATTACTAATGACAGGAGAGGTAATCAATACTAGCAAGATGAGATCATCATCAGTGATGACTTCTAACCTCATCTACTTTTTAAGGTCTTTGAGTAAAGCATAGTTCTTGGAGGGCTGAAATGAAAAATAAAGAGAGAGTGAAAGAGAAGGAGATGGTTACTGTCCTCCATTTCTTTCGTTAATTTGCTTACCATACAAAGAAGTAAGTGGAAATGACTGAAAAATGTTATCTGTGAATGCTTTAGAGTTTGTTCTTGTTCTGTTTTTTTGTTTTGGTTTGCCCCTTAATGTCATGGTTTTATTGCTGAATACGCATTCATAGCTTTGGCTCATAGAATCCTAAGATTACTAGGGTAATATTGTTGCTTATGATTTTATATTTGTTGAGAATTTAAAACAAAAGCAAAAGAAAATAAACAGATTCTCTACTAATACCTACTAAAAATTTCTATAATATAATGGCAGGCTAAAAGGCAAATATCAAAGGACTAATCTAATAGAACTCTGTAAATGTCTTCCAAATGGACAAATATGCTCAATTAAAATAACATGCTAATGAATTGATATCAGTAGTTGGGAGGACATGTCTGTGTGAAAAGGCATTTTCAAAGATAAAAAATGCAAAATCTCATTTCATTAACTGATGTATCTTTACAATCAATTTCGATGAGAGAGAACATTAACACTGAACATTTTACATTTAAGGGAAATATGTGTAATTTGTATTTCAGAAAAGAAAAAAGACTTAATTGACATTGATGTGGATTTCTAATTTCTCATCCAATTTGAAATCTTTGTTCTTTAATTATAGTATTTGGTGTAGCTGGAACTTTTAGCCAGCTATGCTGGTGAGTGGCTCTACCCACCAGTGTGCCATCAGACAGTGGGCATTATAGCCAGCTGGGCTGGGGCCAGCCCATCACCAGCACGCCCACAATAGTAACAGCCAGTCACAATAGGAGGGTACATACAGCCCACACAGGGCATACCCCGGATTGCCTGGTTCTGGTGATCAGGAAGGGGGATTGGACCTCCAGGCCACAAAATACCCTCTACATTAGGAAACGTAGCTGAACTTACCTAATACACAGAAACAAACACAGAAGAGTCACAAAAAATGAGGAGACAGAGGAACACATGCCAAATAAAAGAATAAGACAAAACTTCAGAAAAAGAACTAAACAAAATGGAGATAAGCAATCTACTTGACAAAGAGTTTAAAGCAATGGTTATATTGAGACTCACTGAACTTGGAAAAAGAGGGGATGAACACAATGAGATATTCAGCAAAGAGAAAATATAAAGAAGAACCAATCAGAGCTGAAAAACATAATAACTAAAATGAAAAATACACTAGAGAAAATCAACAACAGATTAAAAGATGCAGAAGAATGGATCAATGATCTGGAAGACAGGGCAATGGAAATCAAGCTGGACAGCAAAAAGAAAAAGGAATTTCTAAAAGTGAAGATAGGCTAAGGGACCTCTGGAACAACAAGAATACTAATATTTCATTATAGAGTTCTCAGAAGGAGAAAATATAGAGAAAGGGGCAGAACACTTATTTGAAGATATAAGTCCCAAAACTTCCCTAACCTAAGGAGGGAAAAAAACATCCAGGCCCACCAAGCATAGAAAGCCCCAAACAAGATGAATCCAAAGAGGCACATAAAAATTAAATGTCAAAAATTACAAATAGAGAATCTTTAAAGCAAGAGAAAAGCAAATAGTTATATAGAAGGAAACACCAATAAGACTATCAGCTTATTTTTCAGCAAAAACTCTGCAGACCATAAGGCAATAGGATGATACACTCAAACTGTCAAAAGAAAAAAAAAACACCATGTTTCCATGAATACTCTACCCAGCAAGGTTATCATTCAGAATTGAAAGAGAGATAGTTTCCTAGACAAACAAAAGTTAAAGGAGTTCATCACTATGAAATAGGCCTCACAAGAAACGTTAAAGGAACTTTATTAAGTGGAAAAGAAGAGGACATAACTAGAAGAAAATTATGAAAGAAAACACTTCACTGGTAAAAGCAAACATATAGTGAAGGTAGTAGATCAATCACTTGTGAAACTAGTATGAAAGTTAAAAGACAAAAGTAGTAAAATCAACTCTATCTACAATAAGTTTAGGATTCACAAAATGAAGAGATGGAAAATATGACATCAAATACATAAAACATGGAGGGAAGTAAAAATACAGTGCTTTTACAATGTGCTCAAACTTAAGTGACCATGAACTTAAAATGGAGTGCTATATATATAGGCTGTTATAAATGAACCTCATGGTAACCAGAACCAAAAATCTATAATAGGTACATAAAAAATAAAGAAAAAAAATCTATGCATAACACTAAGAAAGTCATCAATCATAGGGAAGAGAACAAGATAAGCAGAAAAGAACTACAAAAGCAACCAGAAAACAATTAACAAAAAGATAGTGTGTACACAACTATCAATAATCACTTTAAATGTAAATAGGCTAAATGCTCCAATCAAAAAATATTCCATGTAAGCAGAAATTAAAAAAAAAAACCTGGGGTAACAATACTCATAAGACAAAATATGTTTTAAAACAGAGACTGGAAAGGGTATTATATAATAATAAAGGGATCAGTCCAACAAGATCAAGTAACAATTGCCTCTACACAACACAGAAGCACCTAAATATATAAAGTGTTAACAGACATAGTGGGAGAAATTGACAGTAATACCATAATAGCAGGAGATTTTAATACACCACTTACATCAATGAATAGATCACCCAGACAGAAAATCAATAAAGGAACAGTGGCTCTGAACAACACATTAGACCATGTAGATTAACAGATATATACAGAATAATCTTTTAAAAACAGCAGAATACACATTCTTTTGAAGTGAACATGGAACATTCTCCAGGACTGACTACACTAGCTACAAAACAAGTCTCAATAAATTTTTAAAAGACTGAAATCATGGGGTGCCTGAGTGGCTCTGCCTTCAGCTCAGGTCATGATCCCCGAGTCCCAGGGACCGAGCCCCGCATCTGGTTGCCTGCTCAGTGGGAAGCCTGCTTCTCCCTCTCTCACTCCCCCTGCTTGTGTTCCCTCTCTAGTTGTGTTTCTCTGTGTCAAATAAATAAAATCTTAAAAAAAAAAAAGACTGAAATCATAACGGACAGGAGCATGAGAAGATGGTGGAATAGGAGGATCCCAAGCTCACCTCATCCCACAGATACACCTAGACAATATCCACATCACTGTAACTAATCCAGAAAACAAACCAAAGACTGACAGAACAGACCCTCTACAGTTAATCATAGAGAGGAAGCCACACTAAAAAAACAGTAGTAAGGGCAGAGACAAGGTGGGTAACCAAACTAACTTGTGAGACTAATCACAAAAAGGAGAATCACCACATGCATGGAGAACAGAGAGGAATAGAACCCCAGACATGAGGGACCTGCATTGGGAAGACAATTCCCCGTAATATTCAGCTTTGAAAACCAGAGGGGGTTAATATTTAGAGTTTTTACAGTCAGTGGGGCTTAGCCAGAATTCTAAAAATCAGTGAGCTTGACTCTAGAAGAGCCAGAAGGCTACAGAAAATAGTCCCTGCCCTTAAAAAGACAACATAACAAATAACCCCTCCAAGATACAACATAGAAGCAGCAATTTACAAAGCACCTGGGGTAAGTGGAAGGAAGTTTATTTGCTCATCTCAGAAACTGCAATGAAGGGGCAGAAATCTTTAGAACACTTCCCAAGAGTAAAAGAGTTGACAGGTGTCACTTCTTTACCCTGCCCCACCCCCACCTAGTTACCCAGACACCTGCGGGAACCAGACAGAGCAAACACCACATAGCATGCTGACACCATGCACCCTGCCCCCTGTTCTCCTGCAGACCTACCCCACCCAACCCAACCCACTCAGCAAGAGTCCATCTAAAGTGGCACCTGATAGTACAAGAAGACCAGTCACCAGAATCACTCCAAAGTGACTCCTGCCCTAGGGAGAGGGGAAGATAACCATACACACCAGTGTGACTGCAGCTCCAGCAGTGGGCTGAGGATGGACATCTGAGATGATGCAGACCCTGCTCACTGACAAAAACCTCACAGGAGACCTCACAAAGAGAGACCCCTATAGTTTAGAGTCACTGTAACCCCAAAAATTTCCCAACCTGGAGGAAGACATCTGGCATGACTGCATGCACACCCACCAACAAGACTCTCGGGACAATGTAGGGAAAGTGTCCTGCAGTTTGGTAACCACAGTTACAGCAAGCAGGCCAAGGGCAGGTATGTGGTCTGACCCAACTACAAGCCAAAGGTGGTCCCAGACTGGCCCTTTAACAACACAGGGGCCAAACACTGCCCACAAGAGACAAAAGGACAACTGCAACAGACTGTACTGAACGTAAACATTACTCAACAACAGCAGGGTACATGAAACACACAAAAGAGACACCCCTGAAGAGCATTGTTTTGATGGATAGAAAACACTGTACTGCTGGGTACCACAAGACCTCTTCTTCGTAAGGCCATTACTTTTAAGATCAAGAAAGATACAGTGGACTTTCCTAATACACAGAAAAAGAGAGTTAGACAAAAGAGGACTATGTCACAAATGAAAGAACAGGACAAAATCACAGCAAAAGAGCTAAATGAAATAGAGACAAGCAACATGTCTGATAGAGAATGTAAAGTAATCGTCATAAAGACATTTACAGGATTTGGGAAAAGAATAGAGGATCTCAGTGAGACCTTCAAAAAAGAGAAAATATAAAGAAGACTCAATTAGAGACAAAAAACTAAATACTGAAATTAAAAATATATTGGAGGGAATAAATAGTAAACAAGAAGAATTAGAAGAATAAATCAGGAGGTTGGAAGACAGAGTAATGGAAGGCAACTAAGCTGAATAGGAAAAAGAAAAAAATAAATAAAAATTGAGAATATGGTAAGGGAACTCAGCAACACCATCAAGTGTAATAACATTTGCATTATAGGGGTCCCGAAAGAAAAGAGAGAAAAAGGGGCAGAAAATTGATTCGAAGAGATATTACCTAAAAATTTCCCAACCTGGGGGAAGAAAACAGAAATCCAGATGCAGGAGGCACAGGGAACCCCCAACAAAATCAACCCAAGAAGGTTCACATCAAAATACAATTACTAAAATGGCAAAAAATAGTGATAAAGAGAGAATTTTAAAAGCAGGAAGGGAAAACAGTTAAATACATAGGAAACCCCATAAGGCTATCAGCTGAGCTTTCAGCAGGAAAGAAGGGAGTAAAATGATATATGCAAAGTGCTGAAAGGAAAACACCTGCAACAAAGAATACTGTACCCAGAATGGCTATCATTCAGAATAGAAGGAGAGACAGAGTTTCCCAGACAAACAAAAGTTAAAGGAATGTATCACCACTAAACCAGCTTTATAAGAAACATTAAAGGAAATTCTCTGAGTGGAAAGAAAAGGCCATAGTCAGGGGTAAGAAAATTAGAAAAGGAAAAAATCTCGCAACTACATATAAACATAACAAAAGTAGATTAATCACTTATAAAAGCAGAACATAGGTTAAAGGACAAAAGCAGTAAAATCAATTATATTTATAAAAATTACTCCAATAACTCACAAAAGGATGTAAAGAATAACTTTACATACACAAAACATGGTGTGGGGAGTAAAAATTTAGCGTTTTTAGGATGAGTTTAAACTTAAACAATCATCAACTTAATATATACTGCTGGATGAGTAAGATGTTATACATGAAATTAATGGTAACAACAAATCAAAAAAATTAATAGATCGCAAAAATAAAGTGAAAAAAGTCCAAGCATATCACGAAAGAAAGGGAAGAGAACAAGAGAAAAAAAGGAATGGAAAATAAATTTTAAAAAACAATGTAAAATAAGTAACAAATGGCAATAAACATACCTTTCAATAATTACTTTGAATTTAAACAGACTAAATGCTCCAACAAAAAACACAAAATAACCTGATGGATAAAAAAGCAAGGCCCATCTAAATGCTGCCTACAGGAGACTCACTTCAGGCCTAAAGACACATACAGACTGAAAATGAAGGAATGGGAAAACATTTACCATGCAAATTGGAGGAGCAATACTCATACTGGACAAAATAGACTATAACAAAGACTATAACAGGAGAAAAGGAAGGACACCACATAATGATAAAACAATCCAACAAGAAGAAGTAATAATTTTAAATATTTATGCACCCAACATAGGAACACCTAAAGACATAAACTATTAACAGACATAAGGAAAGAAATGTACAGTAATACAATAATAGTAAGGGACTTTAATAGCCCAAGTATATGAATGGATAGATCAGACAGAAAATCAACAAGTAAACAGTGGCTTTCAATGACACACTGAACCAGATGGATGTAGCATATATTCAGAACATTCCATCTTATATAGCAGAATATACATTCTTTTCAAGTGCACATGGAACACTACCCAGAATAAATCACATGCTAGACCACAAAACAAGTCTTAAATTTAAAAAGACTGAAATCATATCATGCAGCTTTTACCAACTACAACAGTATGAAACTAGAAACCAATCACAAAATAAATAAATAAATAGAATTCTGGGAAGAACACAAACACATGAAGACTAAATAACATGTAACTAAACAATAAATGGGTCAACCAATAAAACAAAGAATAAATTAAAAAGATAGATGGAGACAAACAAAAATGAAAATACAACAGCCCCAAATCTTTGGATGCAGAAGAAGTTGTTCTAGGAGGGACGATTATGGCAATACAGGCCCACCTCAAGAAGCAAGAAAAATCTCAAATAACCTAACCTTACACCAAAAGGACCTAGAAAAAGAAGAGCAAACATATCCCTAAGCCAGCTGAAGGAAGGTGAAATAGAGATTAAAAGTGCCTTTTGAGCAGAAATAAAGGGCATGGAGAATAAAAAAACAATATAACAGATCAATGAAACCAGTAGCTGGTTTTTTTGAAAAGATCAACAGAATTAATAAATCTTTAGCCAGACTGATTAAAAAAAAGACTCAAATAAATAAAATCAGAAATGAAGAGGAGAAATAACAACCAACAAAGGATTAAGTCATTAGGTCATAAAAAGTTATATGCCCCCAAAATGGACAACCTAGAAGAAATGAATAAATTTCTAGAAATATATAATCTCCCAAAACTGAATCTGGAAGAAACGGAAAATTTGAACAGAAAAATTACTAGCAATGAAATTGAATTAGTAGTTAAAAGCTCCCAACAATGAAAAGTCCAGGACCAGACAGCTTCACAGGGAAATTCTATCAAATACATAAATAAGTTAAAACCTATTCTTCTCAGGGCACCTGGGTGGCTCAGTGGTTAAGCCTCTGCCTTCAGCTCAGGTCATGATCTTGGAGTCCTGGGATGGAGCTCCAAATCAGGCTACCTACTCAACGGGAAGCCTGCTTCTCCCTCTCTCTCTCCCCCTGCTTGTGTTCCCTCTCTGGCTGTGTTTCTCTCTGTCAAATAAATTAAAAAATCCTAAAAAAACAAAACAAAACAAAACAAAACAAAACCCTATTCTTCTCAAATTATTTCAAAAAATAAAAAAGAAATGCTTCCAAATTCATTCTAGGAGGCCAGCATTAACAAGATACCAAAACCAAATGACACACACACACAAAAGAAAACTACAGACCAATATCTCCGAGAAACACAGATGCAAATATCCTCAACAAAATATTAGCAAATCGTTTTCAGCGATACTTTCAAAAAAAATTATCTACCAGAATCAAGTGGGATTTATTCCAGAAACACAAGTGTGTTCAATATTTGCAAATCAATCAACATGAATCATCACATTAACAAGAGAAAGGATAAAAACTATAGGATTATTTTAAAGATGCAGAAAAAGCATTTGACAAAGTACAACATCCACACATGATAAAAATCCTCAACAAATAAGTCTAGAAGGAACATACCTCAATATAATAAAGTCTATATATGAAAAACCAACAGCAAATATCATAGTCAATAACCAAAAGCTGTGAGCTTTTCCTGTAAGATCAGTAACACAAGGATGTATATTCTCACCATTTTCATTCAACATAGTGCTGAAAGTCCTAGCCATCACAACTAGGGATTGCATTGAATCTGTAGATTGTTTTGAGTACTATGGACATTTATATAATATTAATTCTTCCAACCCATGACATGAAATATCTTTCCACTTGTTTCAAAAACTAAATGCTAAAATTTGTATGAAGCCACAAAGATTTCAAACAGTCAAAGCAGTCTTGAAAGAGAACAGCAAAACTGGAGGATCATAACTTCAGATTTCAAGATATACTACAAAGCTATAGTAAGTAAAACAGTATGTTACTGGCACAAAAATAGACACAGAGATTAACAGAACAGAATAAACCCACACTTATGGGGTAATTAGTCTATGACAAAGGAGATGAGAATATGCAAGGGAAAAATGTCTCTTCAACAAATGGTGCTGGGAAAACTGGACAGCTACATGCAAAAGAATGAAACTAACTAGACCACATTCTTACATCACACAGAAAAAAAAAAAAAAGAAAATGAAATTAAGACCTAAATGTGAGAACTGAAACCATAAAAATCCTAGAAAAAAAAAACATAAGCGGTAATTTCTTAGACATCAGTCATAGAAACAGTTTTCTAGATATGTTTCTTTTGGCAAGGGAAACAAAAGTAAAATAAAACTGCTGAGACAACACCAAAATAAAAAGCTTTTGCACAGAGAAGGAAACAATCAACAAAACTAAAAGACAACTTACTGAATGGGAAATGATATTTATAAATGATATATCCAATAAATGGTTAACATCCAAAATACATAAGGAATTTACATAACTCAATACCAAAAAAAACCCCAAACAATCCAATTTAAAAATGGGGAGAGCACTCAATAGACATTTTTCCAAAGAAGACATACAGATGGCCAAGAGACACATGAAAAGATGCTCTACATCACTCATCATCAGGGAAACGCAAATTGAAACCACAATATCACCTTATACCTGTCAGAATGGCTAAAATTAAAAAAAAAAAGTAAAAAGTATTGGAGAAGATGTGGAGAAAAGGACCCCTTGTACCCATTGGGGAAATGCAGTGTGGAAAACAGTATGAAGTTTCCTCAAAAAATTAAGAATGGAGGGCACATGTTGTGATGAGCACTGGCTGTTTAATGCAACGAATGAATCATTGTAACGCTACATTAAAAACTTATGATGTACTACACGCTGGACAACTGAACATAAAAAAATAGAGACATGAGATATAAGGCATAAAAAAATTTAGAATGGAATTACCATATGATTCAGTAATTCCACTACTGGGTATTTACCCAGAGAAAACAAAAACACTACTTTGAAAAGATATATGCATCTTTGTGTTCATTTCAGCATTATTTCTAATAGCCAAGATATGGAAGCAACCCAAAGGTCCACCAACAGATGAATAAAGATGTGACATATATGTATACAATAAAATACTACCCAGCCATAAAAAAAGAATGAAATTTTGCTCCTTATAAGAACAGAGATGGATCTAGAGGGTATAATCCTAAGTGAAATAAGTCAGAGACAAATACCACATGATTTAAGAAACAAAACAAAGAGAAAAAGAGACAAACCAAAAAACCTCAGACTCTTAAATACAGAGAATAAACTGGTTTCAGGTATGAGTGATATTGGTGAAAGGGATTAAGAGTACATTTATCATGATGTCCACTCAATAATGTATAGAATTGTTGGATCATTATATTGTACACCTGAAACTAACAGAACACTGTATATTAATTATACTTGAATTAAAAAATAAATTAATTTTTAATGTATTGATATCAAACATCTTTTCTGACCACAACTAGGTATGAAAACAGAAATCAATTCCAAGAAAAAGTTTTGGAAAAAACAAAACACCCAGAATCTAAACAACATTCTCCTAAATAACCAGTGAAGAAGTCAAAGAGGAAATTAAAAAATACATGGAAACAAATAAAAAAACAAAAGTCTCAAATAAATATCTAATATTAAAACCAAAAGAAGTAGAAGAACAAATGAATCCCAAAATTAGTAAAAAGAATTATAAAGATGAGAGCGCAAATAAAGACTAAAAATATAAAAAATAAACTAAGCTCTGGTTCTTTGAAAAGACAAACAAAATTGATAAACCTTTAACAAGGCCAGTCAAGAGAAAGAAAAAGAGGACTCAAATAAATAAAACAGAAAGAGTAGTTACAAGCAACACCACAGCAATAGAGAAGATTTTTAAGTGACTGCTACAAAAAAAATTATATGCCAACAAACTAAACAATCTAGAAAAAAATAACAAATTCCTAAAACAAAATTTTTCAAACAGAATCAAGAAGAAATGGAAAATCTGAACAGACTGATTACTAGTAGCAAAATTGAATCAGTAACCAAAAACCTCAAACAAACAAAAGTCTAAGACCAGACAACTTTGCAGGTGAATTCTACTAACATTTAAAGAAAATTTAATACCTATCCATCTTAAAATATTCCAAAAAATTGAAGAGAACTACCCTGATACTAAAACCAGACAAAGACACTACAAAAAAAGAAAATTACTACTCAATATCACTGATGAATATAGATGCAAAAATCTTTGAGAAAATATTAATAAACTGAATTCAGTAATACATTAAAAGGATCACTCACTGTGAAAGTGGGATTTATTCCAGTTATGAAAGAATGGTTTAATATCCACAAATCAATCATCATGCTAAAACATGTTAACAAAATGAAGGATAAAAGTCATATGAACATCTCAATAGGTACAGAGGAGAATCAGACAGAATTCAACATCCATTCATGATAAAAAGTCTCAGCAAAGTGGGTATAGAGGAAATATATATCAACATAATAATGACTATGACAAACCCACAGCTAACACCATACTTTATGGTAAAGAGCTGAAAGCTCTTCCTCTAAGGTCAAGGCAAAGATGCCCACTCTTGCCACTTGTGCTGTAAGTCCTGGCCACAATCAGACAAAAACAATGAAAGAAAATGCAACCAAACTGGTAAAGAAGTACAACTGTCTTCATTTGCAGATGACATGAAACTATAGAAAGAAAACCTTAAGGACTTCACCGAAAACTGTACAAATAATGAGTTCAGTAAAACTGCAGGATACAAAATTAATATATAGAAATATGTTCTGTCTCTCTACACTAATAATGAACTAGCAGAAAGAGAAATTAAGAAAGCAATCCCACTTAAAATTGTACCAAAAATAAAATACCTAAGAATAAATTTAATCATGGACATAAAAGATCTGTACTCTGAAAACTAAAAGACACTGATAAAAGAAATTTAAGATGACACAAATAAATGGAAAGCTATTCCAGGCTCACAGATTAGAAAAATTAATATTGTTATTTTAACTCATAGTACTCAAAGCAATCTACCGATTCAATCCAATCTATCAAAATACCAACAGCATTTTTCACAAAATGAGAATAATATTAAAATTTGTATGGAACCATGAAAGACCGCCAAATAACCAAAGCATTCTTGCAAAAGAAGAACAAAGCTGGAGGTATCATACTTCCAGATTTCAATCTATTCTACAGAGCTATAGTAGTAAAAATGGTTTGGTACTATCACAAAAATAGGTATACATATCAATGTAATGTCCAGATCAACCCACACTTCTATAGCCAATTAATCTATGACAAGGGAGGCAAGAATATACAACGGGGAAAAAAACGGTTTCTTTAATAAATGCTGCTGGGAAAAGTTGAGAGCTATATGCAAAGGAATGAAACTGGACCACTTTCTTACATCATAAAAAAATAAACTGAAAATGGATTATAAACCTAAATGTAAGACCTGAAACCATAAAACTCCTAAAAGAAACATAGGCAGTAGACTCCTGGACATCAGTCTTGGTAACAGTTTTTAAATTTGTCTCCTCCGGCAAGAAAAACAAAAGCAAAACAAACAATTGGGACTATATTAAACTAAAAGGCTTTTGCAAAGAAAAGGAAACTGTCAACAAAGACAACCCACTGAATGAGAGGATATATTTTCAAATAATATATCCAATAAGGGGTTAATATCCAAACTATACAATGAACTTACGCAACTCAACACCAAAGACAAATAAACAGATCTGATTAAAAAATTGGCAGAGGAGGGCGCCTGGGTGGCTCAGTTGGTTAAGCAACTGCCTTCAGCTCAGGTCATGATCTCGGAGACCGGGGATCGAGCCCCACATCGGGCTCCCTGCTCAGCGGGAAGCCTGCTTCTCCCTCTCTCGCTCCCCCTGCTTGTGTTCCCTCTCTTGCTGTGTTTCTCTCTGTCAAATAAATAAATTAAAAAATCTTAAAAAAAAAATAGAAGGCCTTTAAAAAAAAAATGGGCAGAGGATCTAGATAGACACTTTCCCAAAGAAGACATACAGATGGCCAACAGACACATGAAAAGATGCTCAACATCACTAACCCTCAGAGAAACAGAAATCAAAACCATAATGAAATTATCACTGTTACTGGTGGGAGAGTGCATTGTGTGAATGGAGGTTTTGGTTGGTGGATTCCCCATGAAAGATTTAAGTGAGGATCCATGCTCAAAAAAAAGATAGCTAGAGGAAGGTAGCAAGGACAAAGTAGTTTATTAGGGATACCATACTCTCAAGAAGGGAGAATGGGGGGCACCTGGGTGGCTCAGTGGGTTATATCTCTGCCTTCGGCTCAGGTCAAGATCTCAGGGTCCTGGGACTGAGGCCTGCATGGGCTCTCTGCTCGGCAGGGAGCCTACTTCCTCCTCGCTGCCTGACTCTCTGCCTACTTGTGATCTCTCTCTGTGTCAAATAAATAAATAAAATCTTAAAAAAAAAAAAAAAAAGAAGAAGAAGGAAGAGTGGGTAGGCCCATGGGTGGCAACTGCTCTGGAGTTAGGACTGTTTTTTCTTTTAATATTTGCAGAGGTTATGGGTCATGGCTATCTTCCCCCAAAGGGAGTAGAAAGGTTGTAACCACAGTGTAAATATACTGTAATGAAGCTATAGGTTACCCTGGGGCAGAGGTTGAAGAGGAAAGCACATGTTCTGTACTTGTGGCTCTTAGTCTGTGAGCCCTGGAGTGTGAGAAGCCATAAGGTCAGGATGGTAAAAGCCACAAAGTCAGGGTGTTGTGCCCTCAGCCTTCTAATGTGTCACCTATTTATCACTGCCTTTGCCTCTAGCTAAAGTCTAATTGCTTACTCTCTGATCACCTCACAAAAGGTAGAGTGGCTAGTATCAAAAGACAAGAAATAACAAATTGGTGTGCATGTGGAGAAAAGAAAATCCTCATGCACTGCTGGTGGAAATGTAAATTGATGTAGCCACTTTGGAAGTTTGTACCTGTTAATCCCATTCATTTATTTTGTTCATGGGTAGGGGGGCCACCATCATCCCCACCAGTTTGAACTCTGTATTTAAGAGTGGAAATTACATATATCACTTCTAGTCCTGTTCTCCAAAATAAAATCTCCCACAGCATGATCTACATTCTTTCCCCATCTGCTAGTTGGTTCCTTATAGCCAGCATGACTTAGAAGCTCATATATTATAAATGTCAGAGCCTCCATCTGCCTGGGCCTGTAGGATGGTATGGAGTAGAGCCCCCAGTTCCACTATCAGACAGAAAAAACCCATACTGAGACTTTATTTACTAAACCAAAAATATTAGGGGGTTTTTATCCATCAGAGTATGTCTAGTTTAGTGCATCAATTTGCCTCATGTAAGTTCAACCACAGAATCATCTACATAAAACAATTTTGATACATAAATCATGCTACCACTGATTACATTTAATACAAATTAAATTTTCTATGACCTTAACTAGAACATACCATTTAATTCTTTACTTAACAAGATGGGAATTACTTTATAGATGAAAAAGACTGAGGCTCAGGGTGGTCAATTAATTTTTCCTAAGTCAGTGAGCCAGAACTTAACCTAAGTATGATTGGCTCTAAGTATGTCCACACTACCATTCTAACTGATGTCTACTTACTCCCATGACAGTTCCCAACACAGCTGGGTGGAAGTGCTCAGAGCTGATTTGAGAGCAGTGTAGTATGGAGCACTTGGTGTGTTTTGGTGTTATAGACCCTATTAATTACAGACCTATTAATATACTGCATTGGTCCTTGCCCATCTCCTTTATACTCTGATTCTACTCAATACTGCCACTTACTTAAAGTATCAATACTCTAACTTTATTATACCTTAAATTTAAAGTTCAATATGTCATATGTACATTAAAAAAGAAGTACACCAGAATCCAGAGTTTCTCATGGTTTGTCTCCCTCTCTGATTTCTTCCCATTCAGTCTTCCCTCTCTTCCCCTATGGTCCTCTGCATTATTCCTCAAAAACTAATGTACTGTATGTTGACCAACTGAACATAATAAAAATAAATAAATTTAAATTTTAAAAGAGGGGTATACCAATGTTCACTACAGCTTTTTTCATGATAGAAAAAACTAGAAACAAATCAAATCTCCAGCAACAGGGGTATGAAAAAAACTGTGGTATATTTATGTAATAGAATACTACTCAACAATAAAAACAGTAAACTGCTGATACATGCACCAAAATTGATGGGTGTAAAAAGCATTATGCTCAGCAAAAGAAGTCAGCTACCAAAGGAGATTTACTATATAATTCTATTTCCATAAAGTTCAACAGAAGGCAAAACTAATCTATGGGATAAAAATCAAGAGTGGAAGAAAAGATACTTCAAAGTAATAAAGTGTTTTTGTTTTTTGTTTTGTTTTGCTTTTTTTAAAATATTTTATTTATTTATTTGACAGACAGAAACACAGCTAGAGAAGGAACACAAGAAGGGGAGTGAGAGAGGGAGAAACAGGCTTCCTGCCAGGCAGGGAGCCTGATAAGGACCTCGATCCAAGGACTCCAGGATCATGACCTGAGCCAAAGGCAGACGCTTAACAACTGAGCCACCCAGAAGCCCCTCAAATAGAGTGTTCAGCAGAAAATGTAATTGATTGTTCTGCCTTGATCAAAGAACACTATCAACTCATTCTGCTCCGTATTGCTGTGAAACCCTAGATGTACAATTTACACCAATTTCAATTTCCTTCATTATTCTGTTGAGTGATTAAAAGTATTAAGAGTAAGTAGTACACTATTTTATCAAGTTGGGGTTGATTTCTTCACCATCTGAGTGGCTCAGTAGGAAGAAGATGATCTTTACATTATGATCATAGGCATTTATTAAAACATACCATTTATGACATGGTCTTTATAAAGAATAAATTAGAGTTACTGACATATAGAGACTACTTCAGGAGTGTTTAAAACGTCTTTTACACTTACTGTAAAGTGAACGACAAATAAGCCATATAACATTGAATCTAGTTATAAATTAAATAGTTACATTCAAGTGTAAGTAAAAGGGTACACAGAATAACAAAGAGGCAGTAAAGGAATATTATTACTTAGCAAAAATGTGTTTTAGAAAATTATAATCTTTAATTCTTCATATTTTGGGATAAATGTCTAGATTGTGTTAACCAGAGTCTAACTTGAAATATGAATTTTGGGGCACCTAGGTGGCTCGGTGGGTTAAACCTCTGCCTTCGGCTCAGGTCATGATTTCAGGGTCCTGGGATCAAGTCCCACATTGGGCTCTCCACTTGATGGAGAACCTGCTTCCCCCCTGCTTCTCTGCCTATTTGTGATCTATCTCTGTCAAATAAATAAATAATATCTTTAAACAAAAAGAAATATGAATTTTACTTTAGAAAACAAATGAGGCAAAAAATTTTTTCTCCCACTAGTATCATAGAACTTTATTAAGCTCTGAATTTTCTGTGTCTTTCCTATGATTAGGCACTGTAAGATGTTTAGTTTGTCCATTAGATTCTTCTTTCTCTGTCATCATCTTTGTTTCCACCCTCCACTTCTACCCAGGTTTCCCCAGCTGTTGCTGGTATTGTGCTTGTAATGTCCCCACAGGCCCCTGAGCTGGACAGGCATCACCTTGCGATCCAGGACCTCATTTGATATACTCCACTGCCTTCTTTACAGTCTTTTAGATTTTATTGTTCCAAAATAATCTGCTCTTCTTGTGAAGTTCCCCTCTAGTACTAAATAGAAACTACCACCAAGTCTTTATTTAAATTACAGTTAGTGTATACTGTAATACTAGTTTCAGGTGTACAATTTAGTGATTCAATACTTCCATATAACACCTGGTGCTCATCACAACACATGCCCTCCTTAAGCCCCATCACCTATTTAACCCATTCCCCACCGACCTCCCCTCTGGTAGCCATCAGTTTATTCTCCATAGTTAAGAGTCTGTTTCTTGGTTTTCCTCTCTTTTTTTCCCCCAATGTCCATTTGTTTTGTTTCTTAAATTCCACATATGAATGAAACCATATGATATTTATCTTTCTGACTTATTTCACTTAGCATAATGCTCTCTACCTTCATCCATTTTGTAATTATGTTTTCCTGTAACAGCTCAAAAGCTCCTGCTCCACATTCAAGTTCATACTTCATTAAGGTAAACGGACAGAAGTTCCTAAAACATCCCAATCCATAGGGAACTTATGTCTCTCATGGTGGCCAACACGCCTTCCACCACAAAGACCATGTCTGGTCTCCATGGGTGGTGGCTTTTCACTGTTTGACACACTAGCAACAACAGAAACAGAGACTCTGCCCATTTACCTTAATTAAGTACGAACTTGAATGTGGAGCAGGAGCTTTTGAGCTATTACAGGAAAACATAATTACAAGGAGGACCTGGCTATGGTTTCAATCAGCCTAAAATTGTAGGCAAATCCTTTGACCCCCCAGCCTAAATGTAAAGCCACAACACCAGGGCAAGACATCATCTCCTGATGCCAGCTCATCATATTTAAAGAAAAATACGGGGTACTGAAGGGTCAAGATGGCGGAAGGCCAGGTGACCGCATTTCAGGGAGTTCCCTGAAGAGAGCTGAATTCCAACAAAAAAACCACTACAAGACCACCGTGAACACCCATGAAACCAGCCTGAAATGTGATATTTCCCACTTCTGGACCGCCACGAGAGACAAAGAACATCGGCAAAAAGGTAGAACCAAATTGGAGGGTCTG